>JAMKCH010088324.1:5256-19070 GCA_023653785.1 Ophioderma brevispina
TGGCGTTTTTAAGGAGAATGCAATAGAAAATTCAATATATCTGTGTTGTATAATTTATAATGTGTGTTGAATGAGGTGTAAATATGAAACAGAAATAATGCGAGAGTGTAAAAGGACAGTACAGTTCAGAAGAACTGACTATGTTATTCCAACAAAACTAATTAATAAGCAAGGTGATCACTTAAATGATAGAAACAAGGACTGCACATGCATGGGGTCAACTCGTTTTATTGAGTAGCACTCAACTTTTGCTATATATGCTAAAAAATAAGTGTAATCGGGTTGCACTTAATTTCATATTAACCCTCGTGTATTTGAATTGAGATATATCATTCACTGAAAACCAAAACTGACTGACTAACATAAAGTAAGCTCAGATGATGCCCATTTTGATGAACTTGCTCACATGTAACTTGGTTTCAGCAACTTGATTAATCATTGGACTGTATAACTTTATTGAATAACGTTCAATTTATTACAGTAAATGCAACCAAATATTCCAATTTGCGTCAACTTAAAAACACAATTTTATAATTGATTAAAAATTTAAATTTGGTTTGATTTTTTAAAATTAAGTTCCTAGAGCAACTTTGTCACTTAAAATTAAGGCAACCTCTTGGCTATATTAAAATAGTTTAGTAAATTCGACTAAAAATTCCAATCAAACATCAATGAAATTATTTTTTTTTTAAATTTCTTAAATTTTTATAGCTTAAAATTCAATTCCATTATTTTCAATAATAAAATTATGTTATAAGAACAAATGTCTTTCTAATCATAATAACTTAAAAAATACGGAGAGTTAATTGTCCCCTTCAAGAAAATTAAGCTACTGAAACCAAACATTTCGTAATCTGTAGTGACAAACTTACATAAAGTACTTCAAACTTTCAAATATAAATCAATCAAATGAAGACAACCTCCTTGCATTAATTTTATATAAGTTATATCAATTAAAATAAATAAAAATAATAACCAATCCAAAAGAAATAACAGTTGGATGAGTAAATGAAATGATTTAATATAAAACGAAATAAAAAAAATACATGAAAACGCTAAATTAACAATAAAAAATACAACCTCCCAAAATTAAAATAAATTGAAAAATATAATAAGCAAGTAAAACCAAACAGAATCAAAATTAGTAAATCAAAATAAATCTGAACAAATAAAGAAATAAAAATATATAGTTTAAAATTGAAAAATAAAATGCCAACTTAAAAATACGAACCAAATATAAATATAAAGGAAATATAAAAATAATTAATAAAAAAATAAATATAACAAATTCAAAAGCAATAGAAATTAAAAAAGAAACAATAAAGTTACGAAATAAATAAAAAGGAATAAAAAAATCAATTAAAATGCACATGAATACAAAAAATAAAATATTTTAAAATGGCCATGTGTTTCAAGGTGGACCAGTTTTGTGTGACATACTCTCTAAATGCAAAAGAGTGAATTTCACTCTTTTAGAGTGACTACAGGGCCCACTCTGAAAAGAGTGAAATTTCACACCTTTCAAAGAATACTTTTTGGCTCAAATTTACTCTTTATAATTAAAGAAATGATAAAATGATATCATTTTGTCAATCATCAAGATAAAATTTGACCCAAAAAGTGTTCTTTGAAAGGTGTGAAATTTCACTCTTTTCAGAGTGGGCCCTGTAGTCACTCTAAAAGAGTGAAATTCACTCTTTTGCATTTAGAGAGTACAAACTATACATTTTTGGAATCCTTATGACTAGACGGACAATATGGCATACATTTCACCATGATTGGAGCATTTTAAGAATTTGACCCCTGTGTAAACTTAAATTGGCCCCTATTGAAAAAGTGATACCACCATTTGGGAGTACTACCTACCTAGCATTGATGTAGAGGGTCAATACTAACTACCAAAGGTGTCAAACCTTTTCTGTAGTGAGGGGTGAACGATGATGTTTGACCTGGGTCCTAGCTCCTCCTCTAATAATAAAGTTTTATATCAAGCGGGATTGGTTATTTTGTCATGGGGGCAAAAATGAAGTTCGGTCACGTGTGTGTGACCATCAGAAGGTTACACGCGTGACCAAACTTTATCCCCCCCCGACAAAATAACCAATGTTGCAAAAGTGGAAACATTATTTTTGGTAAGGTTTGGACTGAAGGTTATTAATAATGTGAAAAGTAATAACAGATTGGTTACCATGTTACGTTGACAAAACAGCATTGGGTTGAAAGTAAAAAGATTACCTGTTTTAGGTCACAAACGTGACCGAAGAATGGCCCATTATTAATCCTTATTTATTCTGTATAAATCAGAGATTGACACTATATAACTATTTCCATATGATCCTGCGTAATTCCTATAGGATATCCTCAATCGCTGCCTGTCATTTCCTGGTCAAAAGTATGCAGTGCTCCCCCGTTCGTGTTCTTTCGTTGTAGTTTATGGCCCACTCGTCCACCTAGTGTTCTTTAATTAAAGCAATAATGGCACATTTTTTGAAAAACGCCCCCAATTTTCAAAAGTTTATATTTTGGCACAGTTACGTTGGTAATTGTCTAGGAAACTATACCTGCGAACGAGAATGCTAAGAAATGCGTATTTATCATAAAATAAGCGATTTTGTAATTAGAATTGGGATCCCAGATTGGACTTAACGGCAGAGCTGGAAATGCTACGTTTATGTTCGTCCATGATGAAATAGTGCCACCTCGAGAAGATAACCTCTAACTTGACTTGCCTGAACCAATAAAACAACTAATGGATGAGCGTAGACACGTACATGACGCTATTTCCCGGCTATTTCACATTGGAAGGCCGTTTCCAGCAGCCGTTGAATTATTATCGTGATCCCCGATAATAATTATTCTAATTACAAAATTCCTTCGTTTGTGACACACAGACACTTTCGAGCTTAACCATTCACAGGTATAGTTTACTAGCCAGTTACCGATGCAACCGTGTAAAAATCTAATTTTTTTTGAAAAATTGGGGCGCTCTTCAAAAAAATGTGCTAATATTGCTTTAAGGGGATTGCTCTTGAGTGTTTTTAGTGCATCATGATCGCCTATATATTTTAAGAAAACTAAAAAAAATCCTATATGAGATAGAACTTGTAGATTGCTCCTCATCTCATGAAAACATTAATTTTGAAAACTCTTCGTAAAAGGTTGGGTATTTTTGGAAAATTAATACATTTTGAGAGTGAAAAAGTCAACAAATATAATTCTTTCACACAAGAAGCTATCAAACATGATTACTAAAGGGCCATGGTCCCCATATTTTACCGGAAGTGGTCAAAATTTTGGTATCTGAATAAAGCTTCTCTTTTCATTGCCCTTGTGAAATTTTAGGGATGTTTGGTTTGGATGTTGTGAGCGAAAAGGTGTCCCGTTTTGGTCGACTATTAATTTTACAGAGTACTCTATAAGGGGATTATAAAATGACGTTTTTGAATCATTCAAATGACGTTGGCGAAAGATTTGTGATTTACAATAGCCCCATTTAAAGTGTAGTGTGTTGACCTTTTAACCCTAAATATGACCAAACATGACCTTGAATATGAGTGGAAATTAAATTTTCAAACAGGGCATTTAATAACAATTATTTATATATGACTAAAATGTAACGAAATATCAGTTAAATTTAAAAAATAAAAACACGTGCAAATTTTATGTACATTCCTCCTTAACATGTTTGATCTGTATTTAAAATACGCTAACTTGTAAACGGGAACAAACGTTATACTAGAAAATGAAATATCTTATGGTCATCCAATTGGCACAGATGACAAATACAAATAGATCTACAAAACCATGAAGCCAGATTTTTTTTTAATTTAACTTTCCAAATTTGAATTACATGATTGGTCGATTAACAGTTACCATGGCAACCATATTAAAAGTTCGGTTTCATGGTTTTGCGCATATTGTAACTATCACTGCGCTTATTGCACCCATGTGGCTTTCGCAAGCAACACTCAACAGACCTTGCTCTTCTGGATATCTATAACAACATCTCTTCTTCCTTTGCTATCAACTATCACACTATTGGTATCTTTCTCGATCTATCCAAAGCCTTCGACACGATTGATCATGATATTCTACTTGCCAAACTCCACCACTATGGTATTCGTGGTCTTCCCTTAGATCTTCTCTCCAGTTATCTATCCAATAGATTCCAATTCACTTATTTTGGTTCACACTCTTCTGATCTTCTCCCAGTTTCCTGTGGTGTACCTCAAGGTTCTATACTGGGTCCCTTGCTTTTTCTCCTCTATGTCAATGATATTCCTTCTTCTTCCAAACACTTCTCCTTTGTATCATTTGCCGATGACACCAACATATTTCTATCACACAAAAACCTTAACACACTCTCAACATATTTAACAAAGAGTTAATAAATGTATCATACTGGTTTAAAGCCAACAAACTTTCGCTTAATGTATCCAAAACTAACTATATTCACTTCACAAAGAAAAAACATGACACACCACAAACCAAAATCATAATTGACAATACAGCCATTCACCCAGTAGACCATACAAAATTTCTGGGTGTAATAATTGACCAAAATCTTTCCTGGAAATATCATATCTCAAAAACTACAAATCAAATTTCTAAGAACATCGGGATTCTTAGAAAACTCCGCAACGCCCTTCCCAAACATATTTTATTCTCCTTATACAACACACTAATACTTCCGTACATATCTTACAGTAATATAGCTTGGGCAAATACGGACATAACACTTGATAATAACCACTGTCCATGGACTTCTCCTAATTCGAATAAATTGGACAATATATTCAAACTCCAAAAACGAGCCATACGCCTCATTAATAACACTGAATACACATCTCATACTAAACCAATGTTCCACAATCTAAAAACTCTTAACGTTTTTGATTTAAATAAACAGCGACTTTCATGTATCGTTATACAACTCAAACACCCTCCCAAACTCATTTTCAAACTATTTTTCCAAACATAGTGATATACACACATATAACACCAGAAATGCAAACAAATATATCACAACAAAACCCTCATCAAACCTACTCAGTAAAATACTCCGGTCCCAAAATATGGAACACACTTAGTAACAGTATCATAAACTCTAAAACCATTAATGCTTTTAAATTTAATCTAAAACAAGAACTAATTAATAAATATTTAAATTAGACCTTTTTGATTATCGGATTGGAACTTATTAACCATCAGTCATAAAACTGTCATCAGTTTGTTTTTCCCTCAATTTCTATAGTTAACCACTCAATAATTACAATACCTTTTTATTATTATTCTCTTTCATCATTTCTTTACTGGTTCGCCACGTTCACCATGTTCTTTTGCCCCTGATCTTGTTAAAACAATAATTGTCAATGTCCACGTCCTGTATCGTCCTGTTCTGTCCTGTCTTGTCCTGTCCAGTAGTTAAAATATTAATCTTAAACATTGTATATTTTTAGGTGGGGTCATGTTCAAAGTCCATCAGACTTATTATGGCCTCTCCTGCATTTGATATCATGCCATTTCAACATTCTGTATAATTATTTTTTCCTTTAATATATGTCAATATTTATTCCTATAATATCTGTAAATAATTGTATCATTATATAATGTATTGGATGAATGATAATGCTAATAAAACTGATTTGAACCTAAAAAAAACCTAATATCCCATATATCTTCATGGTGCGATTGCGAGTTTTCGTTAAGTAGTTCTGTTTGTTCCCATGTTTAACCAATCACAGCGTTCACATGCTTTTCTCAGTTACCATGGCAATTAGAGTAAAATGACATACGTTTTCGCAAACTAGAGATCATGTGCAACAATATGATGTACAACATATGCTAATTCATTTTTAAAGTGTTGTCTAAAGCAGCATCGATGTTCAACTTTTGCGACGGTTAACCTCCTCAAAATAGTATAATTAATTATAAATTGTAGTATTTAATTTATGATAAGGGCCGCGAAATTCGGTTATATATTTTACGTTGAATTATCTGTTTAAGAATAAGAATAAAGGTATAGATTTTGAGAACCGGTAGGCCTACTCTCTTTACGACGAATTGAAACCGGAGATATCATTATTTTGCGTGGAAGAACTCGGCCTCCACCTTCCACGCAAAATAAGAGTGTAGGCCTACACCGCTTCCCAAAATCACACCTTTATCCTCTAAATTTGGGAAATCGATAGTACCGTCTGAATAGTTTCTGATTTAACCAAATTAATTTACAACCTGAACAAATTTAGTAGTATAATAAGTGATTACAAGAATTTTTAGAACTATCAAGAAAACAGGTAGCATCATCGGGCCAGCATTTTGGAACATTCACACGAATACCTTCAACGTTCTGATTCTGTTTAATTTCAAGGGAAGTATCCACCTCCATAAGCTTCCATAACGAAAAGGAACAGATACGGTGATATAGAACTTCCTTGAAATATTCCCCTTTGCATCTAAATAAAATCTGCCAAGTGTCCTGTATTGTTCATCACATAACTCTTCCTACCAGTGTAAATCGTGCGAGCCCAATCAATAAATTTGTCCAAGTTATTCAAGTCATGATGGTTGACGCTGTCAAAAGCCTTATCAATATCGTGTAACACGATAGCGCCTGGGATTTCATTCAACTCAGTATATTGCATAATATCAATATAAGCCTGATATTGAATATTTATTAATCTCAGCCAGATATTGCTTCCAATTATTATGTCTACTTTTCAAGAAACTGGACTGATTACAATGGATAAGATTATTCATACACATTTCAGACCGTTAGCCAAAAGTTCTGCATGTAATGAGTCTGTAAATAAAGAAAATTATGGGGCGATAATAATATCCAAAAGGGCCTTTGTCTTTCTTGGTTAAATAGTGTAATGATGCCATTCATTCAAAAGAGAAAAGGGTCAAACCATTTGAAGAGAACAATTACAATTGTCAATGAGCATAGCACAAATAATTACAAAAAACATTAAATTCAAAGGGCACTGAACCTATCCAACCCTCATTTAAAGGTCCATGGCCCGATCGCTAATAGCCTCGTCCCCAGAAGCCCCAGATTTTACCGGAAGTAGTCAACATTTTGGTATCAGAAGAAAGCTACTATTTTTCTCATTTACCCTGTGAAATCTTAGGGCCAAAGGATGTTTGGTTTGGAAGTTATGAGCGAAAATATACCCCATTTTGGTCGACCAATATTAATTTTACACAGTACTCTATGGGGCTTACAAAATCACATTTTTAGCTCTCACATGAAAACGGATTGAAATATCGGCGCGAAACTTTACCGATGGGGTTTTGGGATGAAGGCCAATCTATCAAGATGGAAACTTCATATTCTTAAATCGGGCCACCCCCCTTTAAGTTCATACATAGAGTGTCAATCCAGGCTTGGCTGTCACAATTAAAGTACGTATGGGAATTTGTTTGATATGTCTTTAAATCAGATTAATAAATTTGCCATTCGTTCCATTCCAATCCGATATGTAAAACAAAAGATATGCCTCCTCAAAAAATGAGAATACAAAATCTTATTGGGCCGATATCTGTCTTAAAGCATTAAATTTGAAATGCATGAAGAAGCATGAATTAGTGACACACAATAATTTCTCGGTTCTCAGATTTCCCCTTCTTTCTTTATTCGTTTGCAAGCATCAAAACATAAAAATTAATGTTGAACTGTTTGCACATGAAGTGAACATAATCTATTGATATTTGGGTCATGTGCAAGTTAAAAGTTATCGTGGTTATGTCTATAATGCGGGGACTATCTTTCAAATCGTATACGCGTGTAATCACTATGAGTAACAATATGCTCATCCACCAAGGACACAGTTCAGTGTGTTGTATTTGTACATGAACTGACCTTGTGTGATCTGGGTATCAAATATCGTACCCAAAAGTCAGGGGTGTATTTTCTAAATACATTGGTGAATGAAATCTACTGAACTGTGCCATGGGAATTGAGATTTTACTAGCTCATAGTGAATGTTGTCGACACATGAGACACCCTTAGTTTTGAAAACGTGGAACGCAAACCTTTCAAGTATGACGCCATTCTGACGAAATTTCTATGACACGTCATAAACGTTTCACAGATATTTCGTCAGAATTACGTCATACGTGAAAGGTTTGCGTTCCACGTTTTCAAAACTAAGGGTGTCTAGTATGTCTGCTGGTACCTGATAGAAAGTAAATGTTTAGAAAACCTAAACTTATAGGTAAGTAGGGGGGTAGGCCTAAGTATTGCTAAGGAAATATAAAGGCATTGTTCACACTTTATTCAGCTAATGAGATACAAAATGTTTGTTTTCAACAGTTAAAGGGGCAACGAGATATTTCACAAAACAGGTGTCCCTAAAAATGGAAAATTCAGATATTTGCATTAATGTAAACCTTTCTATCAAAAATATCCCCATGACAAGGATTAAGCTGAGAATCATTTCAAAAGTGTGAAATTTCTAATTTACTGTTGGAGCAATTACTAATTTTAGCTTATGTTTTATATTTAATTAAAGGTCCTGTTGAAGCCTCGCGGCGCGCGGCCCTGTTAAAGCAATAATGGCACATTTTTTGAAGAGCGCCCCCAATTTTCAAAAGTTGATATTTTGGCACAGTTATGTTGGTAATTGTCTAGGAAACTATACCTGCGAACAAGAATGCTAAGAAATGCGTATTTATCATAAAATAAGCGATTTTGTAATTAGAATTGGGATCCCATATTGGACTTAATGGCAATGCTGGAAATGCTACGTTTATGTCCGTCCATGATGAAATAGTGCCACCTCGAGAAGATAACCTCAAACTTGACTTGCCTGAACCAATAAAACAACTAATGAATGAGCGTAGACACGTACATGGCGCTATTTCCCGGCTATTTCACATTGGAAAGCCGTTTCCAGCAGCCGCTGAATTATTATCGGGATCCCCGATAATAATTATTCTAATTACAAAATTCCTTCGTTTGTGACACACAGACATTTTCGAGCGTAACCATTCACAGGTATAGTTTACTAGCCAGTTACCAATGCAACCGTGTAAAAATCTCAATTTTTAAAGATATTGCTTTAATGTCACATCACCTGTTGTGGCTAACCGATTCAACAATTAAAGTCCAAATCTATTGTTTTATAACACCACGGTTAACATCTTGAACACCCACCCTTAATTTTCGGCAGCTGAGCTACTCACAGAGGTACTTTCCTTATGGCAAGCACTAAAGTCTGTATCCTGCAGCTGAACGTTGAGGGTCTCACCCATGCTAAGCGTCACATCATCTTACAACTTTATATCATTCTCCTTCAAGAAACTCACTGCGAATCTGAAGCGAAGCTGCAAATTGAAGGTTTTGACCTTATTTGCTTCGTTTCGCACAACAAGCATGGGATCGCTTCCTATGTGAAGCAAGGCATACGAGTGAGTTCAACCCTGCAATCTTCAGTGATTTCACCAATTCATTGGATAACATTTGAAGCAATGGGAAGTCACTTCATCAACATCTATAAGTCACCACCAGCTGAGGCAGACTTCAACTTCCTTCCAGTAATTCAGCAGAGCTCCTTCGTCTGTGGCGATTTCACCTGTAGAAATACAGCGTGGGGATACTCCAACATTGACAAGAACGGCAATGCGGCTCTTGAATGGATTGAAGTCCAAGACCTCCAACTGCTGTTTGATAGTAAGGATCCACCTTCTTTTCTTCTGAAGCAGCCATGGGACATGGACCTGTCCCGACCTGTCAGCAGTTACCAGCGACATCCGATCCCGCTGCTCTAGAACGGTCCTCCCACGATTCCCTAGATTAGGCCATTGCCTGGTCACCAGTGACATCAAGATCACAATCTCCAGTCTCTACAGAAAGAGATGGAATTTCAGGAAATCCAACTGGCCCAAGTTCAAACAACTCACCACTGAACTGTCATCCAAGCTACCAGACCCGGCTTCATCCAACATCAACGATGCATATTCTGACTTCTGCTCTATGCTACATCAAGCAGCTAAACATTCCATTCCAAGTGGCAGAAGAAATCCCTACACCCCCTGTTGGGACAAGATGTGAGAAGTAGATATCTAATATCAACTTTACCCACACAAGCCGCAAGGCCTGGAATGCCATCAACAAGCTCACCGGGCGTAGCTGTCCAGCTAAGCAGTGTCTGTTACAAATTCCATCGCTTCAGTATACTTGTCAACAATGGAAAGTGGCAAGACCTCACTCCAAAGGCGAAAGCCCATGCTCGCGCTGTCAATGATGAGATTAAACAAATTCTACAAACCTCTCCACCGTTAAGTCCCATGTCCCAACCTTTCACATATGACGAGATCGCCGAAGCAATTAAAGTCCTCAAGAATGGGAAGGCTCCTGGCAACGACAACATCCACACAGAAATTTTGAAGAATGTGGCACCTGAAGCTGTACGTGCGATTGCTCCAACTCTTCCTCTCTGCTTGTTTGAGATCGTCAACTATTCCCTCAAGTTGAAAGACTTCAGAGGTCATTGCTATCCTGAAGCCCAAGAAACCAGCAAATGAGCCCAAGAGTTACAGACCTATCACGTTGCTATCTCACAGCTTCTTGAGAGACTAATACTCGGGAGGATCAATGATACGGTCGAGGCAAATCTACCCTGCACCCAAGCTGAGAGGTAAATCAACAACTGATCAGATAGCAAGACTAGTTAATGACATCGAAACAGCTTTCCAGAAGAAGCAGAAATGAGCAGTCTTCGTAGATCTAACTGCTGCGTATGATGCAGTCTGACATCGAGGTCTCTACCTTAAGCTACTCAAAATCTTGCCTGATCTCAAGCTTGTCAAGTTCATAATGCTGCTCATCCAAGACAGATCTTTCGTCCTGGAGACATCAAGTGGGCAATGCAGTACAGTTTCACAGACGATACGGCACTTGGAATAGCTGCAGATACCTCTGAGGTCTTGGAAACAGTGCTGCAGAAAGACGTGGTCACTTGGTGACTGTAAGCCAATTCTTCCGCCGATGGCAATTGAAACTCAGTAAACTCAAGACCGTCACGTCAGCTCTGTTTTTCACCTTGCAAATCGATGCGCAAAAAGTGTACTTAACATCAATGGAGATAAACTGTCACACGAGAGACACGACCCAACATCGAAGTACCTTGGCGTCATAATGGACCGCAGCTTTACTTTCAATCAACACACCAATGCAGTCGCTGCCAAGACGCAGTCTCGTGTCAATATCCTCGGAAGGCTCGCAGATCTGGATGGGGTGCATCTTTTGACACTTACCATACATCGGCTGTTGCTTTGGCATGTTCAACTGTTGAATACGAAGTCACAGTGTACACTCAATGATACAATTATGAGACTTGTCAGTGGTTGCCTTTTGGCGACTCCTGTAGAATATCTTCTTCCAATTCTGTCTGGCATAGCTCCTGCAAACCTAAGGAGGAACTTTCAAACGATCAATCTCGCCAAGAAGTGTGATGAACCTGCAAGCCTAATCCCCCACCAACACCCTTTGAGGATCAGAGAATTCCACGGAAACACTTTGCTACCCGATCAATGACACTGCTGTCGCAGCATCCCTATCGATCATCTTGGATCAATGACAGAAGAGCAATGGTCATCCTCTACCTTGAACCTAAAGCAGTTTGTGGACAGCCCATCTTGTAAGCCCAAAGGATGTGACTTTGATAGGAAAGCATGAGTCAAGCTCAACAGACTCAGAACTGGCACTGGCCATACAAAGCACTTCCTTCATAAGATCGATGTGGAACTTTAACCAAACTGCGATTGTGGAGAGCCACAAACCATTGGCCACATATCCCAGGCCTGATCAACCTGGACGATGAAACTATCAGCTGATTTTGGACTTGCACGAACGAACGAAGTAAATGAAAATCGTCTTTTGTTTTCACTTCTGTAGCCAAATATAAGGTAAGAAATTCAACCACTACATATCACACAATATATGGATGCCCCAAACTCTCTCGTTGCGCCTTTAAATGGTCAATAAATCACTTTCAAATACAATATTACAGTGGCGTGGTTGCCAGTTTGAAGTACATTACAAAATCCTCGATATATGACCCGTTATTGTGCTTAGAATGCATCCCAAATAACATTTGGATTTGAAGATGATCCTTAGTGGTTTCCCTTTAACATATATTGTCTTTAATTAAAATCACGGAGTTATTATACTATAATAACTCTATGATAAACTAATAAAGTCACCATCAGTTTGCAAATATTTGCAATATAGTCTCCAATAATCACGCCCTCTACAAAATTGCAAAATTAAAATCGAGTGTAACAACATAATGGTCTGGTGAAATACAAAACAATATTTTTAATCAAATATTTATATTTATATATAACTTCCAAAAGCAATATCCAAATTATGATGGTCTCAAAGCTTTTTAAAAATGACAAAGGCAAACTGAGTTTGATATTCTTAAAGCCAGGGGCAAGCTTAACTTTCATTGTAAAAAGTGGCGATTTGATTTCTGGGTAATTTGTTTGTGATCTTAAATAAATATTTATGTTATTTTATCTAAGGCTGTTACGTTTGTATGTGGTTATTCATTGTTTTATGTCGCTTTGCGCAATACACAATTGACATTGCTAGCGCAGCGGTAAACGTGGCTTTAAATCCGTTTGCAGATTTTTGTTATTTCAAGGTTTGGAGGGGTACAGTTTACTCAATTACCACCAAAACCTAACTTCTTCAAAGTGAATAAACCAACAACGTTATTCATCAACATAAATGATTTACTGAAACATTGCAAAACTGATACTTTTTAAATTTAAACAAAAATTTGAAATACTGCACAATTTCTTTTAATTTTGAAAATATTGTGCCTTAAAATTTTAAAGTCACGAATCCGACTCTTCGTCTACTTTAAATCCCACCAGCTTTGAACATACATAAACTCCTTTCGCTAAAAAGTTAATATTAATATTAAGAACGTTTTACAAGACTGCTCCATTGAGTGAAAATACGCCCATTTTGTAGAAGTCGCTCCGAATCCACCTCAACCCCAAATTCTCCCTGCCAAAATGCCACCCCTTTAACACTTAAGTGACCAAGGGGGGGGGGGGTTCCTAGGGACCCCCAAAATTTGTTTTCGCGCTGGCCGCTTTACGCGTGGGATTTTTGCGCCGAATTTTTTTGTAATTGTCTGACTTTTAAATGCGATTCTTTTCATACCAAAATAATTAAAATCGGCCAAGCCGTTAATGAGATAATTAGTGAGGGTCCCATGGAAACCCCCCCCCTTGGGCACTAACGGAAGTCATTTGAGAATATTTTTAAAAATAAGAATAAGAAACCGAGAACCAAAGCAATTTTTTTTGCTGATATAAGTTCACACATACATGTAAGTAAACAATTATTAGTAACATTAAAAATAATTAACCCTTTATGTGCTGAAAACAAACAATTTCATCATGTACGTTGCCAAACCTACAAACTCTATGGGAAAATGACGTGTATTTTGCAACACCCGTAAAAAATACAGGATTCCCTAAAACTGCTGGTTTTGTGTTAAATATAAGTAATTTGGGTCTTCTAGAATAGATATCAACATAAAATAGGTTTTCAAAATGTTTGATGTAAGCGCAAGGCTCATTTTAATTTTCCGTCTTTTTGCCCAATTTTCGCGTGTTTTGAAAACAATGTTTTGCCCCTAATTTGCACCCAAAATAACAACTCTCATTTTTTATTGCTGATTTGGGGTTGTCTTATGATCCTTCACATGTGGTATAAATTTCGTGCAAAAATTCCCTCGGGAAAGTGGTTTCCTTAGTGTGGGGTCCCATGGAACCCCCCCCCCCCT
>JAMKCH010088327.1:0-67203 GCA_023653785.1 Ophioderma brevispina
CCTTTATCCAATTCTCACAGAAGCTCATGAATGTTTAATGTTATCTGGCAAGTAGATGATCGTTTAGCGGTGTAGCTGACATCTGTCTTCGGTATGATGGCTTTACGGTAGCCATAGCAACAGGTAATGACTTGGGTAAAAAGAACTGAATGTAGGATTTCGCAATCTGAGTCATATCATAATTAATTATCAATTACAACAACTGGGTCTGTCTACCTTGGTATCCCCCCATTCTCTTTTTTTTTTGCCAAATTTCAAGGCATTTTTTTATTTCTGAGATTCGGATTGATTTCTCTCTCCTCTTCTTCCTAATAGCCAAGGAGTTGAATTTAATTGATAAATTTGTGCATGTGGTGTGTTTGCATCATCTTTTTCTGTGGCTGTGATCCCTTTAAAAATGAGAATGCACCAATAAAATAAAAAATTTTGTTGCCCAAATCACATTCCTACATTAAGGCCGGACTCTTGCTCATAATTATGTCTTTTGTGTAATTTTATTTTTAAATTTGTATTTTTTTAAAGTATATAATACCAACACATTTTTGAAGAGCCGCCCCCACTTTTCAAAATTTGGAAAGGTTGCAGAGTGTTGGAAATTGTTTTAGTAAACTATTCCTCAACTGGTAATGCCTCAAAAGTGTGTATTTGTTAAAGAAGCGATTTGTAATCAGACTGGCATATCGGATTGTAATTTAACGGCAGAAGAGCTGGAAACACCAAATTCTGTCCGTCCATTGAAAATATGCCACCTCCTAAAGGATCTCTACCTTGACTTGCTTGAACCAACTTAACACTACTGGATGAGTAAGACACTGTTCAGCTTAATTTCCAACTACTTCGTATTGGAAGAACTTTTCCAGCAGCCGTTAAATTAAGTATCAGAATCTCCCGATATTAATGCTGCTCAGAGATTTCCGAAATTAACTTATTTTGTGTAGTAATTAAAAATAGTCATCTAGAACTAAAGTCATCACCAAATGCTCAATTCCAATTTAGAGATGAACGGATTTCCGTTTTAAACAGTAACACTATGGGCACATTTTATCAGTGGCTATAGGATCCTGTGTATATAACCAAAATTCCGGATCTAATTTGATTGTATTGTATTTTTCTATATGAAGGACTTCGATTTTGAGCTTAGTTATTTCACACAAAGGGGGGGGTGGGGGGGGGGGGGGGGGGGGGGGGGGGGGGGGGGGGGGGGGGGGGGGGGGGGGGGGGGGGGGGAAGGGGGGGGGGGGGGGTGGGGTGGGGGGGGGAAAAGGGGGGGGGGGGGGATATATATGGACAAGCATATGTTCATGCAAACACATGATGTTTGAAAATGAGTGCACCTCAATCGGAAATCTCTGAGTCACCTTTAATTATTCTAATTACTTTTTTTTTGCGATCCATAGACAAGTTTGAGCTTCACCATTCACAGTATAGTTTACTAGACTGTCCCACATTCTCGGCTCTGTCTTCGGCTTCATGACACCGTATGTTCATACATAAAATCAAACATTTATTTTTGGAATGACACAAACATGAAAACAAAAAAAATGCATCCATTTATCTACAACCTACAAAAAACGAAAATCCTAAGAACATCAGGCTGGGCCCTCCTGCACCTTGGCATCCGGTCCCTTTTAATACTGCCCCCGTTTGACCCAATGGCCGGCCATACGCCTCATACACCACTTGTCCTCTGATTGACAAAATTCAAATACCACTCGCACGCCCGATTTTGTTGACTCAAGAGGTTTGTAGTCTTCATTACCAGTCGTTATACCAAGACCCTGAGAGGGTCTACCAATACAACGTGCAGAAATTTCAAAATTTTTTGAAGGTTATATAAATTGTGCATTAACTTGATTTTGCTGGCCCTGGAGTGAAATTCAATAATTGAAGTTACTGAACGGTGCCATGGGGGTTGAGACTTTGTTGGCTCACAGTGGCAGCACTGGAGAAGGAAGGACGATATTATCTCTCTCTGCTGGCTTTAAGTTGCAAGGGAGATTTTGATCACCCCAATTTGTGTCATAATCTTATTTCATATAGATTAGACATCAATAAAATTCCCTACCTTGTATTTGGGGGGGCTACAGAATTCTTACAAAGAGAAAAAAGGATTGTTGATTTGCTTATATTTACATATGAGGCTGAATTTCATAGTTGCTTCCTATACAAAATTAAAGGGGGATGGCCCCCGATTTAAGGAGATGAAGTTTTCCTCTTAAAAGATTGGCCTTCACCCCAAAACCCCATCTGTACGAGTTTCGCGCTAATTTCACTCCTTTTCATTTGACAGCTAAAAAAACGTGATTTTGTAATCCCCATTAGGTACTGTTTAAAATTAATATTGGCGCCAAAATGGGGTACGTTTCACTCATAATTCCAAACCAACATCCGTTGGCCCTAATATTTTCACATGGTGAATGAGAAAAATAGTAGCTTCGTCTGATACCAAAATTATGACCACTCCGTAAAATCTGGACTTCTGGGATGAGACCCGCATTAGCGATCGGCACTTACCGTTAAAAATTCCACTTGTTGTTACAAGAAACTTTCTCACTTAATCCTTTCAGATTGGGATATTTCCGATGGAAAGGATTTACATCAGGCAAAATCATAACTTTTGATTTTTTTTTTAGGGACACCTGATATGTGAAATCGCTCGGGCACCTTTAAAAACCCTGGACCCCGGCAGATGATTGACAGATACTTGGGAGTTTTTCCAAAATTACATTTTGTGCCCATATTTGGAATCAAATGATAAATGCATTCAAATGATTACAACCAGCCTAGTCTTAGGTCAGTGGTTTTGAAATGGCTTCCCAATAATAGGGCTTTTGTGGATGCCCCCTCAAAACCGGTGACTTATGTTATAGCCTATACTGATCTACTGCAGGAGAAAGGGTGAAACACCTCCCACTTCCCTTCCTTCAGGAAAAAGCAACAGAGCTAAAAGACAACCTGTCCCCATTTTTACTTACATTCCCTTGTCCCCTAAATATGTGTGTTTTTCATGGTGCCACTACGGTTGGCTATCCTGTTTGCCATGCTATAACCACATTTCACAGTATTTAGTCGCCATGCTGTTTATCTTTCGTTTTCTTTAAAATCATCGTTATTTTTCCAACCTCACTTTGATTTTTCTTTTCCCATAACTTCACTGAATACTTTCCCGAGATGAATTACATTTGTATCCTGTTTTTTGTATGGTTGCTCCGCAAAGAACTTTAATGATGTTGATTTAGCTAGTTGCCTTCTGTTTTCTTTGGAGAAAAAGAAAAAAACTGTTAGTTTGTTGTTTTTGCTGTAGGTTTTGTCCGCTGTGCTCAATGTCCACTTCACACATATCCAATGCGCACCCTTCTACAAAACCCTCCCTAGGGTTCTTCCTAGTCGTCCTTGTCCAAACCCAGATAATAGCTAATAGTGAGCGTTTTGGGGTGAAAACATGTAGCACCTCGCCCGCTTTAGCGTGTTTGGTGTGAAAAGTACACTCCTTTCAGCGGAGAGAAAAGTTGGGGTCACAGGTCCAAAGCAAACTTGGGGGGGTAGGGTAAATAGATGGTGCCAGACAGGCGCATGTACAGTCACTGAACAAACAAAGAGGGGGTTGATGTTTGAAATGCCGGAAATGTGCCTGACAAAAAAGTGCATTTGCTTCTGGGCCAGGTAAAACTTGCAAAACTGGATCCAATCGGAGCAGTATGCTACCAAGTTTGGAATAGAATAGCATGTTAATGTGTGTGGAAGTGGCTGGACAATAAAACAGGGCTAGAGCATAATTGGAGTTGTTACAGGAAGTGATTTTGTGGCGTTCACAGCGTAATGCAGCAGTAGTTTTTTTTTATACAATTATTTTGAAGTGTCACTAGTGAAGGAACAGACCATGCAGTAAGGCAGTTTAACCCCCCCCCCCCATCCCAGTGGGCTCGCCATTGTGGGGATGGGGGCCCAGGGGGCAGAACAGAAAGATGTTAGGCAAGATCGGTTTGAACGCCAATGAAGCTAGAATTGACCACCCTCATGACTTACAAAAAAAGTAGCAGTGTTACTTTGCTTTTTAGTGAACCTAGGTGGGCCACTGTCATTTTTAACGAGCGCAGTTCGTAAGACAAAAGGGAACTCCTACAGATACCCTATGATAATGAAAGAACATCTAGTCTCTTAATTCACTCATGAAATGCCTTGTTAAGGCAAACAAAAATTTTTTTGGACTAGGTGCCGCGATTTGGCATGTTGGTAGGAAAAGTACACTACTTTCAGTAGAGAAAAAGTTGAGATCAAAGGTAAAAGCAACATTGGGGCAGGCAGAGGGTGTATTGAAGGCAAATCCCACAATGCACCAGTCTTGGAAATTTACCTCAACAGGGTCATGTGATCCCACAAAAATTCCTATTCTTAACAAATAAAATCCCGAGTTCTATATGCTCATTTTCGGCCACAAAGCATTAGGTAATTGGGGAATTTTAGCATGATTATGACATAGCCTGTGGTCCTTAAACTTGTTGAACACTTTATCCCCAAATACTGACTAAGTTTGTACGTACAGTATAGGCACGGTTGCATTTATTGTGGGATGATTCAAAACACCCTCTGGGGGCAGGGTAAATAGATGGTGCCAGATATGCACATGTAACAGTCCTAAATATGTTGTTGTTTGCAAGTAAACTAAAGTTTTTTTTTTGTGTGTGAAAAGGATGACTTGGAGTAAGAGGGGTAGTAAAAAAAGAAAGTAAAAAAAGGCAAACTTTAAAAAAACAAAAAAATTTTGTGACTTTTTTTAAAGAGTCAATTGCAAACAGAAAAAAAAATTCCGTTAACAATTTCCACTTTAAAATCAGTCCATGTGTAGAACATTTTTGTGGCCTATGCTTGAAAGTTATATTCAGAGATTATAACCCTTCTGTTTGCCTCGAGTGTCTTCAGAGAAACAAAATAAACCTGTGCTTAAATTCCAATTGAATCAAACCCTCTGTTGTTTAAAAGGTCCATGACCCGATGCTAATAGCTCGTCCCCAGGGACCACAGTTTTACGGAAGTGGCCAAAAATTTGGCTATCAGAAGAAAGCTACTATTTTCTCATTTACCCTGTGAATCTTAGGCTAAAGGATGTTTGGTTGGATGTTACGTGAGCAAAAATGTGCCCCTTTTTGTCGACCAATATTATTTTTACACAGTACTCTATGGGGATTGCAAAATCACGCGTTTTTTTTTAGCCCTCACATCAAACGGGTTGAAATTGAAATATCGGCGGCGAAAACTTTACAAGAGGGGTTTTGGGGGAAGGTTTTGGGTGAAAGCCCATCTATCAGAGGAAAAATTACAGACTTAAATGTGCCATCCCCCTTTAACTTAAATTCTAGTTAATTTTGTATTACCTCCCCCATCACCCATACTGTTAGTTTAATTTTACTTCTGGACATTTAAAACAAAAATAACTTCAGTTGCACAACAAAAAAGATTGCTGCCTTATTCATTTGGGATATGTATTGGATAGGCTTTGTCACAAAATTATGAATGTTCTTTAATTAGGACACACTGTTATACTTTGATTACGACCAAATAGGCGGAAATATATGGTTATTAATTAGTTGTCCGCCACAGACACCAAGTAAACCAAATATACGCGAACGTTTACACAGAATCGCTTGCGCCCGACTAAAAACACTGCGTGTCTTGTGTTGGCTTATTCAATATTCAGTATTATAGCCCGCCGATTTGTGTGGTATAATCCAAAAGTTAGAAGCAACTGATTCAGCGCCCATCCAGACAACTACAAGACACATGCAAAAATTCTACCACCAATATAATCATAGCTGATTTAATTGCCAAGGTAGCTATTTGGTAGATTTAAGTACGGTAATCATTCTAACTTAATGTTAACATTTATCCGACTTGAGAACCCGTTAAGATGCCACTAGCTTTTAAGATTAGATGTATTTAGATATTTTTTTGATATATGAATGTATGCGGATCTTTGTTGCCTTATGATGATGTTTGTTTTATAAAAAATTTTTTACTTTTTTTAAAAAAAAACGGTTTTAACAAAAAAAAAAGTCACAGGGCAAGCAACCTGCAAAAAATGCATGTGCCGACACACGAACATGATATGTGCACACACAACACCCCACCAAACAAAAAAAAAACCATACTACATGCATGCCACACACACACACACACGCACACAGTTTGTAACATCTATTACTTCCGAGGACATCAAAGAAACTGCGTCCTCAGTCGTTAAAGGAAAAGCACAAAACAAATTGTTTAACTTTGAGACAAAAAGAAAGCGTTCCGAGGACTATGCTTCAAAAGAATTTCTTTTAGTCATCAGAAATATATGAAACAAGTACCCACACCCTTTAACCTACACCACACAGTGTAAAAGATGACAAGTCTTGCATAGTTTCAAACATATGCTTCAGGAAGCGTGTAATGTCCCCTTCAAAAACCTTATCAAATATGTCATATACATCACTGTTGTAGATCAGTCTTGCCGACAAAGATGAGAGCGCTTGGAAAGATGATATTAAATTATTCATGGGGAACAGACTCTGACAGAATTTATGTGTCATCGGTGACTTCAATGGGGATCTCACAACGGTTGATGGTGTCATTCATTGAGTCTCCCGTCATCATCTTATCCTTCCCCCCAGGGGAGGGGGTCAGTCCGGGGGGACAGGACAAAAAAAAAGTAGTAGTAGTAAATGACATGGAAATGTAAATACATTTCCCAATGCAGTGCTAGGGTGTTATCAGTAAGATGATGATGATGAACCCATTCAGTCCAGTTTTCGGTGGTATAAACAATTCGAAACCCTCATGCAATATGAAGGTTACCAGTTTTTGAATGCTTTAAACTATAACCAGAAGTTCTCTTTAAACTTATTTTGATTTAATATGATGTCCACCAAAATGCAGCTGAACTCAATGGGTAAAAATGGTTTAAAAATAAAGATATTTTAGTTTTGTGTCGTCTGCTTTTGCAGGAAGACGTATAGGGATAGCTTTCTGCTGTGGGCTGTTGGCTGTAACCGTATTAAACAAAGGTTAACAATTGTCATTCCTCACATCGCATGGACTGATTAACTTTCATACTTGATGTCGAAGAACCAACTGGCCAAGGTCATGTGGTGAAAACAAGAGACCTTGATGACCCCTAAGGAAACTGGACCCATTTGTGGAAATCTATAAAATGAAAATTTATTTGGCAAATAAGATATGCTACAGCCATCAAAGTTAGTCAAAAAAATCACTGGCCAAGACTACTGTGTGTGGTTGTACATTGCAAACGCGATGGAAGGTGACACAAGCATTCCAGGAATTATGTATTTTGAATTAAAAATATTGTTTTTTTTTAATTTTTTAGTTTTTTAATTTTGTGATTTTTGCAGGTGTTTCCGGTAATTGCATTTTAACACTAGATGCGAATGACAATACTCAAAAATGGTTATTTGTCATAAAAGAAGCGATTTTTAATTAGAATCGGGTTCCGTGATTGTTATTTAGTGGCGGAGCTAGAAACGATTTCCGTTCATGAAAAGGAAAATAGTGCCACTCACGAAAATGAACCTCCAACTTGACTTGCCTTAAACCGATGGAAAAAACTGAATGAATGAGGGACACAGTACATGACGCGATTTCATGGCTTATTTCATATTAAGGACGTTTCAGCCGCCTTAAGCGAATATCGGAATCTCCGAATTAATTCTAAGTTAAAAATTCCTTCTTTTGGGACACATAGAGAATTTTGAGCTCTACCATTCTTAGGTATGGTTTACTAGCCAATTACCAATGCAACTGTGCAAAAATCTCAAAATACTTGGGAAATTGGGGGCGCTTTCAAAAACAATGTGCTGTTATTGCTTTAAGAGCAGTCTGGTGCTACAAACTTTAGTTTTTTTCTTAGTGCGGCCCTCATGCCTGGTGGGGCCATGCCTGGAAAAAAGTGGGGAATTTGGGAATCACATTCCTGGCAAATTTTTATATTGGAGGGAAATTTTTGTACTTTAAATAAAGAAATACATAAGAATTTAAGGGAAATCTTGCAATCTTGGAGCCTGTTGGAGGGAAATTTTGCAATGTTGGAGGGAAATTGGGATTGTATTCCCAGGGAAATTTGCATTTTTTTACAGCCCTGGTGGCACACCCAAATTTGGTTTGGGTAGAGGTGTGCAGTGCAAAGGATTGACCTTATAGAGTATAATTATAACCAATTTTTTTTTGCAAAAGTAGGATTTTCAGAACTGAATTTTAAAAAAAATTGGACTTGGGAACTGAATTTGGGGCCAAGTTAGACATTGTGGAGCTGAAGAATTGGCAAAATGTGTGCTAATTTTTTTGGCCAAGGAGCAAAAATGTTTAGTTTTGTGGCAAAGTAGAGGTAATAAAAACTGGGGCATTATTCAAACAGAACTGCAAAAAAGGCACAAACCGGGTGTCTTGACTGATATGTGTACTGCCACTTTAGGTCAGTACAAATTGGCAGATTAGTAAATAGGATCACTTTTTGTTCTTTCCAGCCACTCTTAGCAATTTGGCCAACTATACCCATCATATTTTCCAAGAAATTTCCATTGCTGCTTGAAGCATGCTCATGGTAGATCCACTCACTGGATGTCAGGGGAGGGCGGCCAAGAAATCCCAATTTCAGACATCGCCATTGGTTTAACACGTAAAAGCGAAATCTTGACGAAAAATTCTGATTTTTTTATATGTTGTCAAGGAATATTTTCTTATTCCAAAACCGTTGGAGTTGAAGAATCAACTCCACTGGAAGGGTTATTTCTGAATTTTTTTGTATTAATAACGAACGAGGACGAGGTCGTATGTAGGTCATGGGAAAACCCATGACCGACCCACATCAAATCAACCAAATTGGTGTGTGGTTTGTACTCCGTATTGCTGTAATTTCTTTTAACATATTTGGTGAATTGCTATAATGAATGGGGCTTGGCCGCCACCGCCTGCTGGATGTCAGCATTATGTGAAGTACCCCCTCTATGTGTGCTCTTGCTAACTGTTTAAACTTTCAAATGATAAATTTACAGTTTACCTTTGATTGTTTTTAGTGCCTCTTTTTAATTGTTTAAAACGTGAGTATGGTATGAACAAATATTTGAGCTATACTTATAAAATACATAAAACTAACTATTAAAATAATTGGAAATAATAGATATCCTACAAATTCCATTCAAATTCAGATATTTAACCTTTATGTAAGGCATGTTTCGCAATAGAGGGGTCCACATCTTCCCGATTTTACATGAAAATTAAATGTGCAATTTGAAGTGTGAAATGTAATTTTGGGGCATTTTACCTGTTTTAATTGGAGAGATTTGTGGAGAAACACACTCCACAAAGTAAATTTTTATCAGAGAAATTTAATTTACAGCCTAAAATAGCTTAAAATCCCCTCTGATTGCAAATGTTATATATTTTGATGGACACAATATATGTCTATCAAATGTAACACTTGCAACAAATATGATTTTTTGACCTACTTTTTGTTAGAGGATTCAATTTTTTGATAGATAATATTATGCATTTTAGGTCACTTATTCATAACAAGCCAATTTGCAAACTATTCTGTTTTCATATAAATTTTTACAAACCAAATATTGTTTTTCTTTTCTGGTGTATGTTACATTTGATCAACAAAATGAGATAATTGTGTCCGTCAAAAAGCGTATTATTCATTACACCCCTCAAAAAGTCTCATATCTTGAAAACTACTTCTTGTAGGCAACTCAAATTTATATGAAAATTTGCTTCTGTGAATTTGATGAGTTTAAATACACTGCAAAAACTGGAGTGTTAACTTCAAAGGTCCAACGAGAGATTTTTAGACACCCAAATATTGTGTCATAATAGTAAATTCATAAAGATTATAGACTCAATAAATTTCTTACCTTGTGTTTGGCAACAGAAATGTGTTAAAAGAGAGAAAAAAGGTGATTTTGATTTGCTTATATTTCAATGTAAAACATAGGCTGAATTTCGTATTTGCTCCTATACGAAATTGGAAATTTCAAAATTTTTGTACCAAAGAAACATTTCTCAGCTTAATCCTTTCAGATGGGAATATTTTTGATGGAAAGCTTTACATCAGGGCAAAAATCAGTACTTTTTATTTTTTTAGGGACACCTGATATGTGAAATCTCTTCTTGCACCTTTATGGCTTTAACACCATGGGTGTTAATTTTAACACCCTCCTGGAATCAATAGGGGACTGCACCCACTGGTGTTAGATTTACACCATTTTGGTGTTAAATACCACCATGTTAGTGTTATATTAACACAAATTTTGGTGTTACATCGTATGGTATGACACTGCTTGGTGTTTATTTTACACCACATGTCAGTGTTAATTTTTTTTAAAAAAAAAAAAAAAAAAAAGTTAACTTTAAAGGTCCAACGAGAGATTTTTAGACACCCAAATATTGTGTCATAATAGTAAATTCATAAAGATTATACACTCAATAAATTTCTTACCTTGTGTTTGGCAACAGAAATGTGTTAAAAGAGAGAAAAAAGGTGATTTTGATTTGCTTATATGTGACCCAGCATGAGTAAATGAGGCTCTTTGCGGTAAATATGAATTTGTCATATAGGCAAAAATAGTCAGAGGGGTTGAAAAAATGATTTTTTCTTCTTCTGTTGAAAAATGCTATTTCATATATCCTCTTTCATGTACTGTATGTTTGTTGTAAAACTACTGATGATAACATGTGTTCTGAGCTCACTTTATTTCATTTATCATGTGTAAAATATAGGTGTTCTTCAACTTTAACAGTCTATAACTCCTTAATTTGTATTTTATTATATCAGTATGACATGATCTTTGACCTACCATAACTTCATAACAACATACCCTATGAAGATGATCAAGGTCTCATTTTAATCCTTGAAGCATACATAATATGATGATACAAAAATCAAATATTGAATTTCACCTCAAAGAGCCTCATTTACTCACGCTGGGTCACATATTTCAATGTAAAACATAGGCTGAATTTCGTATTTGCTCCTATACGAAATTGGAAATTTCAAAATTTTTATACCAAAGAAACATTTCTCAGCTTAATCCTTTCAGATGGGAATATTTTTGATCAGGGCAAAAATCAGTACTTTTTATTTTTTTAGGGACACCTGATATGTGAAATCTCTTGTTGCACCTTTAACACCATGGGTGTTAATTTTAACACCCTCCTGGAATCAATAGGGGACTGCACCCACTGGTGTTAGATTTACACCATTTTGGTGTTAAATACCACCATGTTAGTGTTATATTAACACAAATTTTGGTGTTACATCGTATGGTATGACACTGCTTGGTGTTTATTTTACACCACATGTCAGTGTTAATTTTTTTTTAACACTGCCAGTGCCCAAATTGACAACACTGGTGCTAATTCAACACCCTACTGGAATCAATACGGGTCCACACCCTATGGTGTTAATTAACACCACACTGTGGTGTTAACATTTATATTTTAGCTCGAACACGTCGTAGCCCGGGCGAAGCCACGACTCCCAATATGTCCAGTTAGAGTAACCTCGAACTATTTATATTTGTAACATCTGACATTTTAGTAGAAAAATGTTTGATTTTGTTATTGTTTGCTTCTATTGTAACTGCTTACCTCTAACATTTCAGAAGCAGGTCACCAAAATACATAATTAAAATTGTGCAGCAACACTAATGTTAAAAACTAAATTTCAACACCAGAAACTAACACCAACAAGCTTGACACTGACTTGGTGTTAAAATTTTAACACCCCAGTTTTTGCTGTGTAGGTAAAAACAGCTGACAGTGTGGCCAAACAAAAGTTGTATTGAAATATGTATTTTCTAGATAAGGCCAAACGACTGGACCCCTCTCTCGTGAAGCATGCCGTAAGCTATCATTGTTCCTGCATCTGTGTGTGTGTAAAGAACCTTGGGGTTATTCCACCATGAGTATGTCCAATCAGATTGGTGCTGTCTGTAAAAGCGTAAATTACCATATTCATAACTTGTGGTGTATTTGTAGGTTTATCACTTTTGATGCTTGCAACCACGCTGTATGATCTTTGGTCATGTCCCGCATTTACTATGCCAACTCAGTGCTATACAGCACCAATGAAATAGATCTCAAAAGGCTCCAGCTCCAGTGCTTGCAAAATAAAGCAGCGCGCTTGGTGTTCACATCCGGCCGTCACCTGCAGAGTTTGTCACAACTTTTGATCACTCTTCGCTGGTTACCTGTTAAATCCTTCTCTATGTTTATAAGTCTCTTCA
Source organism: Ophioderma brevispina (assembly GCA_023653785.1). Classification (NCBI taxonomy): domain Eukaryota; kingdom Metazoa; phylum Echinodermata; class Ophiuroidea; order Amphilepidida; family Ophiodermatidae; genus Ophioderma; species Ophioderma brevispina. The sequence continues at coordinate 12,279 of JAMKCH010088327.1, forward strand.
CAGACAGGCTCCGTCATACCTTATTGATTGTGTAAATTTGTATAATGTGTTGGACAGTAATTCTGATGGTACAAGATGAAGGCTACGGTCTTCTGATGTTACACGGCCCGTACCAAGCATAGATTTGGTGACAGGTCATTCAACGTCATTAGTCCTAGGCTCTGGAACAAGCTTTCTGTTAAAGGCTGACTCAGAGATTTCCTGAGGAGGGCGCCCTCAATTTCCAAAAAAAAATGTGTTTTTTGTATGTACATAATGCTTGTCCATATACTAATCACTGTGTGAAATTGCTAAGCTTAAATCGAAATCCTTCATATAGAAAATCACAACTTTGTTATAAAATTCTGGATCCGGAATTTCTGTTATACACAGTATCCTATGGGACGTAATACTACACAAAAAAAAAAAAAAAAAAAACTGCCACTGCCTTGTACCAAGCGTAGATGTGGTGACAGATCATTCAACGTCATTGGTCCTAGGCTGTGGAACAAGCTTCCTGTTAACATTAGAGAGGCACCTTCCACCAGTGTCTTTAAGTGGCTCCTGAAAGCACACTTATTTCCTGATGCTTAACATTTTATTAGCTTTCTTTATGCTGTATGCCATGTTGTACATTAATTTTTAGTATTTGTTGTAAGACGCTGTGTTCTCTGTCAAAAAATTGACCCCAAATTGTGGTTAAAAATAATCCCATTGGGGTTAAAATGACTGTATTGTGGGTTACATATCTTTTTGAAAAATAACCCTTTTGGGTAAAAAATGTCTATATTTAGGAGTCATTTGGTTAATCGGAATGCAAAAAAAATCTTTTTTTTTCTGTATTTTTTTTTTTCTGCAAAAAAAATCTTGATCAAAGAAAATAACCCCAAACATTAATTTCAACCACCTCATTTGGTCAAAGATGACTATATTTAGGGTCACTTGAAATTGACATGTTTAGGGGTCATTTCAATATATGATGCTTAAAAACAGAAAATGGTTGATTTAAACCACGAATAGAGTCAAAATAAAAGTGACCACACAAAAGGGTTGATATTTTAACCCTATCACAGTGCATTGAAGAGTTAAAAACCTCGGGAAAAACCTGTGTGTTATCGACAAACAGACTTACTGATTCTCAGAACTCTTTATTCAAGTAAAATTATTGTATTAAGTGGACTACATAGGTAATGCCTATCTGCTATATTGTGTACACAAGTAAGAAAAGAAGCATAACGTGTTGGTTGATAACACCTGGTTTTAACGCTGCTTCAAATCCCCGCAGCTGTGGCGATCCTGGGTCCACCTCTGCAGTTCAATCTTTGAATCAAATCTGCTTTGATTTCAGGATTTGTTCTCATGCATTCACACAGGGTAAAACTAATAGGTACATCATTTAAAAAACACACAAACAAGATTATGTGCGTCCAAAATATTTTTGAAGTGAAAATTACGGGGATTGTGAACTTCCGGCTAATTCACTTCTAGATGCTGGTAAATGAAGTTGGATGGTTCATGTTCTTGACAAGGTTTTGTTCTTTACCACATTCACTCTTAAAGGTGCGCGTTCCGATCGTCTTTGAGACCCTCTGATTTACCCGGAAGTAGTATCGATTTTGATATCAGATGAAAGGCTTATTTTTCTCATTGTCGTCGTGAAATTTGAGCCCTCATAAACAAAAAACCGTCGTTTTAATGGTTAACCATCAATATTAGCACAGTATCAAATAGGGCTTTCCAATATGCATTATTGCTTCTACCATCAAGTTTGTTTCCCACGGTACTTGATGGGGCATATGTGAAAGTGCCAGGCTCTCATATCAAGTAGACAACACCTTTAAAGGGATAAGTTGCAATTATGCAAGAGGATATAAAAATGTGGAAAGGACATCCCCAGATAAGGAAAGAAGGATGACCTCTATAGTTTCAGGAGAATGGCAGTTACCTTTGCTGGTTTATAAAAAATACCACTTTACAAAAATTCCCAAAAATTTGCTTTTATGTAAAATTATAATACAGGCTCCAATTAGCTCTGGTTCAGAGCCCTCGTTTTTCTACCCTGTCCAGTGACCGCGAAGTATTTACGATCCTAGCAGCGAGTTGGCCGGCCGCCGAAGGCGGCCGGCCAATTCGTCGCCCGTGCCGGGGTCTTATCATGGGGAGTAGGACATGGTTTTGGGCATGACGGTAAAGTCGGCTCTGGAGCAGAGCTAGCTCCAATGGGTAATTGAAATTTCCATATATGACCCCCCCCCTTTCATGAACCACAATGCCACTTTGCAAGGATGTGCATTATATTAATCAGCAATATATGAGTGGCATTGTGGTTCTTGGAGGTACCTCCAAGGGCACATGTGGTCCAGCGGATATAACTGCCGACTCATGATCCAAAAAGTCGTGGGTCGAGCCCTGTTGCGGCCAATGTGTTGTGCACTTGGGCAAGGCATTTTATCTCACTTGCCTTGTCAACCCAAGCAATATTCGGGTAGCTGTTATGGGGGATATTACAATCTAAGTGCTGATAGGATTGTGTGCTTGGCCTGCTCCCGGCCTAGATGAAGCAAAATGATTGTGACGATTTCCTGATGACAGCGTAATAATAATAGGCAACAGCGCCGTGATGTTATAGAAATGGTGCTTTATAAAAGCCGATATATTATTATTATTACCTCATTTTCATATGTTTGTTTTCTGAGGGCATGACGACTAAATGGAATTGCCAAAAACAAAAACCTCTTATTACATACAAACTATACCACATGGCATAGAGTTAACCTGCTCATGATAAAAATAGCATGGTCAATCCAAGTGACTTGTCTGGGCCATGCTTTATCATTTAGATGAGGCCATTGTGTTGTCTTCCAGAGAATGCTTGGTAAGAAGAAATGAAAGACCCTAAATAGGACAACAATAAAATTCAAAATAGGGATGGACAAGTTCCAAAATGGATCAATAAGTAAAATTCTGTTGTTTTTTACATATTTAAACAGGATCATTTTGGTAGCTGATTTACTTAAATTGCATTTTGATCTGATATCATAAGGGGGGGTTATTTGGTGACAGCAAAAGAAAAATGAGGTCATTGCGTGAGAGCAAATTGGGGGCAGTTTTGCCAAACTTTCCTGTGTTTTAGTGTCTAACCGATCACCCTAATATCTGTTATACTGCTTACAAATTTTAAAATTTCAAAATCGGTTCATTCAGATTTTTTTGTGTATTATTTTTGCATTGTCGTGCATTTTCGACAGCCAGAAAGCTGCTAGAAAGTAGCATGTGGGATTTAGTTAAACCCGGCCGCGGTAGCCCCTAGTGGTTCTGAGGGGGCACTTTCCCCGGTGGGGTTCAAACAAATTTCCCGATCACAACATAAATTTCCCTTTCCCCGGTCGCAGGGCAACGAATCCAAAAAGTGCTGATTTAACATAAATAATCAGGTTTTTTTCCCGATTTCCACTCAAAATTTTTTCAGAGGGGGCAACTCTTTCCCCCCTTTGCCCACCTGGCACCCACTGGGTAAACCACTAAAATGATGAAATAGTAAGTTAGGAACAACATAACACTCTTGTGTACATAAAATAATAAATTGATTGTTTTAGTTTTTATTTTCACCGTTTGGCCATCAGTGTGGAACAATTTTAATTCAAGTTTGGACCTCTTTGATATTAATTTAATCGGTATAGAAAATCGGTAAAAAATGAGAATTTTGCCGATGCCGATCAGATACCGATAAGATCATAATTGGCTAGATTTCAAAAATACCGATCATATCGGTTATTCTCTACTCCGTTTACAGAGTTGGTCTTCAGATACATACAAAAGAAAGAGGCCCAAAATGAGAATTTAGTAAAAACTCAATGTATTTCTGTTAACACTTGCATTGTATAAGGGGCGTCCCCGTGGACCCAACATTTTGTTTTTCACACGCCATGTTTTAACGCCCAATTATTTCTGCCCAAAATTTATGTAATTGCCTAAATATCAGTTGCGCATATTTTGGTTGAAAGAAATTCAAATCATTAATGGTGTTTTTGTACTAATAAGCCCTATATTCAAAACTTTTTTTGCCCCTTAAAGGTGTGTGTTCCGATCGTCTTTGCAACCCCCCGGATTTACCCGGAAGTAGTATCGATTTTGATATCAGATGAAAGGTATTTTTCTCATTGTTGTCTGAAATGTAAGCCCTCAAATCCATTTCATTCCCAAGATATAAACAAAAACCAACATTTTAATGGTTAACCATCAATATTAGCACAGTATTGAATAGGGCTATGCAATATGCATCATTGCTTCTACCATCAAAACCACAAGTCTGTTTCCCATGGTACTTGATTGGGTGTATGTGCAAGTGCCAGGCTCTCATGTCAAGTAGAGAACACAATAGACATAAATCGGAACAAGCACCTTTAAATTGGTGTGCTAGAGTAACTTTTTAGTAGTTTTAAAGGGGCATTTCATGATCCGCAGCCGCGGCTGTGGCCCCCCAACTTCCGTAAAAAAAAGTTGAGATTTTTATATCATCTGAACCATCAATGTTAGTAATCCATGTGTACCTAATCTTAAGTGCAAATGCGGTCGTATCTGTAAGAAATTCGCTATTTTGTATTTTCTGTCCGTAAACGGACAGAAATTATAGCACAGTGGCCTATGGGACTGTGGGAAACATAACACAAAACCGCAAGGTCAAAATCAACTAAAAGTTGTGAATAACCTTTTCTCAAGGATATCTATTGAACAATGAATAAAACAAAAGGTGCTGGAATCACGAAATGCACATTTAATTGTTGTTTCTTTAAATATATACACTTTATATTTTTTAGTACTGATTGTATATGTGAAATTTGGATGTTTTGTAGTAATTAAAATGTGCCCGTTGTGGCTAAAAAACCCAACTTTTTAAAATTTTTATTTCCACAATATAACTGTACTTATGTTCTCCAATTTTATGGAAAAAGTCCTTTGGGAATGTGGTCTTCATTTTTCGGCGGGAGAATTTTGTGGGAAACACAAAAATCACTTTTTTGGACTGCTAATTTTGAATCGGTACAACCGATTTTCATTTATTCCTCATCAATGACCACAAGAGTTTTTGTTAAAAAAATCCAAAGGCAAAGTGGTTTTCAGGGGGGAAAAAAAAAAAAAAAAAAAAGGGGGGGTCCACATGAGCCTCCCCTTATACACCAACGGGTGTGCGCAAGACCTTATACAATTAAGTGTTTAATAAATTAAATTAAGTGTTTAATAAAGTTTGAGGGAAATTAGGATTTGTATACAAAGCTTTGCCATACAGCAACAGGACATGCTTCAATTTGGTCCCGGCCCACTTTTTGAGCCATGAGGAAAGTCGTCCTTGTCCCATCTTGTCATTGTGCCAATATAGGGTACTTTGTACATGTTAATATGACAGCCTTAGCTTTTTAGCACACTTTATGTCCATGTTTACCCTTTCAAGTTTGGCTTAAGTGTTATCTTTATAGAAAATTACACCTGCGAGTCTTTGTGAAGCATGGCACTGAATGGTACATAATTGACATCACACCCACACATGTCCTCCTTCATATTCGGCTCCTTCCATTATCTGTCTTTTAGTGCAAAAAATGGTTGTCTTTTTGCCAATTTTTAAATTTTCCTCATTGAAGAATAACAACAAATTGGCTAGTAGAAGCAATGACCACCTAAGTGGATTGCCACATCTATGATGAGCAGGTTGCGTGAGGACAGAATGTCTGAAAAGTGACCTTGAAGTAATGTGTACATTAGTTTCTGGAAAAATAAGTCATAAAACCAACATTTCTCTGATTTTGCACTGAAAACCAATTTTGCTTTCAAGTCCAAATAAAACCAAAAAAATTCTGAAAACCTTGATGAAAATCTTCTTTCAGCTCTATTGGCAAGGATCCCCAATATTAATTGCAAAAAAAATGTTAAGATATGGTGATTATTTCCAGCTTAACTACTCTGAGGAGTTTGTAGTTCATTAACCCCATTTATTGAGGCAATCAGCAGCCTGCTAAGATGGAGAGCGTGGCCCACTGGTTAGGGTATTCGCCTTTGGTGCAGAAGGTCCCCGGTTCGAGCCCCGGCGGGGCCACTTGCTGGAATTGAATTGGGTACTAAATTCTGGATTTGATTTGTAAGAACTATTGATTAAAACTGGAATTCCGCTCTCCCAGTGGTTCATTTGGACTTGGGCAAACGAACCATGAGAATACTCCGTCCTTTGGAGGGTACGTTAAGCCATCGGTCCCGTATACATGGAGAATCAGCCTGTATATGTAATCACAGCCAGTTTCGATAAGAGTAGGGTGAATACCCCTGGCTGTCCCAATTCGTTCTGGATTCTTGGGCATCATTGGAAAGCAGTGTGTGAACACTGAATGATCTACCCAGGCTAAATAAGAAAAAAAAAGTGCTGGGGCTGAAGAGGATTGAACTGAAATATTTCACAAAGTTTATTGTGATTGGTTTCTCAGATGAATATATCCTGTAATAACCACAAAAAGTTAAGCTGGCCAATAATTCCGGTATGCGTACCTTCCCAAATTCTCAATAATGTATGAGCTGCTTAGGTTTGTGAAAATTGTTTGACATTGTGAATGGTCATTTTTATTACTATGAAATGTACCGATCCTGATTCTAGGTATGATCGTGGATTCATTGCAGGCCGGTTGACTTCTCAACACTATTTTAGTTAAAATATCATGTTATAAGAAATCATAATTCAACTCAAAACCCACTGCATCCCACTGCTGATGCATTCCCGTTCATAGGCATGTAGGCCTATGTATACCACATACGTGATTAATGCTGAACATATGGCCGGATGCACCCGAAACTGCGGCAGAATAATGATATGTAACAATGTGTTTGCCTGAGTTCACCGGTCTGTACCAGAGACATCTTCTGCTGTGTACCAGTTGTTTCGTGTGTGTGTGTGTGTGGGGGGGGGGGTATGTTTGGCTGTATTTCAAGTGCCATTTCGCCAAGTACAGGAATTGGCCTATATTCCTCACTGATATGTATATATGAAAATTATTACCATAATTTATAGGGATATTGTGCATGTGATTTGCCTGACAGCGGGAGAGTAGAGTTGGCCGACTGTGACCATTGTACCTATCCACCCAAATTCCGTTAAACTAGGTGGTCCCATTGGTCGAGTTAAGCCTTTCTATTTGGTAGGTACGCATACCGGAATATTAAGCCAGCTTGACCCCTTACGTGTAATTAACCCAATCAAACTGCTTTAAGAAGGCATAGTGGGCCCCGTGATCAATATTTGTGTAGACGTTTCATATCGAATTCCCAAGGATGCAAATGAGGTATTGCCATTCATTCCCTCAAGGTGCTACTGCACAAAACAGTCATCAACGCATGACGGAATCACATTGTAATACCTCATTGGCGCATCCATGGGACTTCTATATGAACCTTCTACCCGAAAAGAGGCGTATGTCGTATGGAATGTGACATACCAGCCTGATAACTGGTAAACAATTTTGACTGAAAAAAATAGTAGTGTTGCCTGTTTTTAACAATTATTATCACTAAGGCACAGTAAAAAAATATATATGTTTAGCATCCCCGTCCGCTTCCCTCCTTTGAGGCCGCTTCATATCTTTTTTTTTTAAGCATTTCAAAGCAATTTGATATAAAAGGAAGCTTCCTAGGTTTGCTATGTGTAGAATGGCTTTGCCTTAAATACTTAACAGGTCTATAAAAACAGTGAGTTTTTTTAACTTTGAGTCTTGAAAAAAGCAAGAGGGGTTGCTTCTCTGGTGACTGATATATGGAGAGTGTTCCAAAGTTTTGGCCCAGCCATAGGAGGGTTTTATCACTCATCAGGATTTTGTTTTAGGAACAAACAAATTTTGTTTTATTTGAAAAAGTGGTTGTTTTAATCACAATTTTGGACATATAAGCATTGGACCCCCCCCCCCCCCCAACACAAACCCCAGTTTAATTTTCATTCCTTAATTTTCCAACGTTAATTTAATCACCTTTAAGAAATCTGGCTCACATGGCCACACCCTGCATGAACTTTGTTGAATACCACAGTATTTATGTGTAATGCCCAACATAAACATACATAGGCCTAGAGTTGTTCTCCATTAGTGCTATTTCCATGGTTTGTGTTGAAAGGTAGGAACTCACAGTCGCCCTAGGCTTTTACTCCTTTTCTTGTCTTGTCTTAGGAGAGGAAAACTTCTAAAACCTGTTTGGTATTTTTTCAATTCATTTTATTTTCATCTCATGCACCTAAAAGAAAGTTATCACCATAGTCAAGTAAATTTAATAATACACTAATGATAATGAATATAAGGGAATGAACATACAAATATAGAGTAAACCTGAAAGTAATATTCATTAAAAAAAACAAAGTTCTTCAAGTTGAGCACTAAATTTTAAAGGTGTCCCACCCGATGGCTACTTATACTTTTCTGCGTTCATAGGCCAATGCCTCACAACATACTTACTTCCAGGAAGATTACATACCTTCCAAGTGAGGGCACATGTGGTCCATTGGATAAGCGCCCCGACCCGCACGACAAAGTTTGTGGGTTCGAGCCCCTCTGAGGCCAATGTTTTTCGCCTTGAGTACGGCGCTTTACCCACCTCAATTACTACTCCTCTCCACCCAGGTGTATAACTGGTACCGCACCACCGGCATTATTAATGTTGGGAAGGTAACAGACTCGCTGTAGAGGAGGTGTGGCGATCCCCCTAACATCAACATTAATTGTGGAGTCTGGCCTAATATCGCTTCGAAGAGATGGCACTCCTTGTCTTGTGTACCAAGTCCGTCCCTTTACTTTACCTTTTAACCTTCCAAAATTTTATGTCCCTCTGATATTCGTCAGGCACGGTTGTTGCATTTGGCACATAACAAACACTCCATGGCAACTGGCATGAACTATTATGGACATTATTCTAATGGAGTTCTGGAATGTTTTTCTCTAGTTTATCAGTTCTTGATCTGATCTCAGATATTTTCTTGAATACAGCTGTCAGTAATATATTGTTGATGATATTATTTATGTAAACAGGAATTCATTTAGTAGGAATTTTCTGCAAAGCCTGATTTTGTTGACTTGATCATCATTCCAAATGTAATCTTTCACACCAGGGAGTAACTTGGAAGGGTGGTATTGACCCAATCAGGTTTCAGAATTCCAATTGTGGCACTCACACCAACAGTCAGAATAGCATTTAATATGTGAGCAGTAATATCCTTTGTATTGCATAGTCCTAATAGATTACTCTTAATCCTAAGAATTCTGGTACTTAAGCAATCCGTGTTTATACTTTACTAGTGTGGCACCAGACTTCATTTTCTCTTGGGTAAAGAAAAAATTAGGGGGGAAATGCCCCTGCTCCCCCCCCCCTTTCTAAAGATTGGCCATTATTTGGGAAGTCCCACATGTGACCGACCTTTATTTGCCCCCCCCCATGAAAAAACACCCAATCTAGCAAACTGAAACCAATTATTTTGGGTTGGTTTGGGCAAAACCTAACCCAAAATGTTTTCATATCCTGAACTAATTTCACTTGGGTAATAAGAAAATTTCTTCTGATACAAAAAATCCTGAATTTTAAATGGGAGGGGGGGGAGTTGTCGATCAAGTTACCCACCTCTAACACTTTAACATCATCAAGGTGTATTGACCTAGAACTTTCAGAGATCACCCACCACAATCAACATCATCATCACCATCGTCGTCAATCGCACACTATCACACACCAACCACCATCACATCACCAGACTACCATCAGCCACCACAAATCCCAACAGCGAATTTAACCCTTCAACCAGCAAGTGTAATCTTAAAGGTTAAAGGTGCAACGAGAGATTTTTCACATATCAGGTGCCCCAAAAATCGAAGTACCTGATTTTTTTGCCCTGATGTTAAACCTAGGGACAAAAATTCCCCACCTGAAAGCAATTAAACTGAGAAATGTTTCTTTGGTATCAAAATTGTGAATTTCTAATTTCGTAAATACGGAGCAAATACGAATTTCAGCCTATGTTTTATATTGTAAATATAAGAATCGAATTGTCTTTTTTCTCCCTTTTGAACATTTCTGGAGCCGAAATACAAGGTAAAACTCTAATTGATTATCTAATCTTCAGAAATTACTATTATGACACAATATTTGGTGCCTCAAAAATCTCTCGTGCCACCTTTAAAAAAATAAAACATGAATTGGAGCCTTTTGAAGTGGCCTCCCAAATGACTGCAGAATTTCTTTAAAAACACTGGCCTAGACTAGGTTTGTTAGTACTCATTGTTGCATTTTCTTCAAGCCATTCAAAAGATACAGATATGTGTATAAAACTATATATAATCTAACCAGGGTGAAAAGTCTAGACCGGAGTCGCACCAAGCTTTTGTTCCATCGTTACCTATAGCCTTAGTACAGTAGTACTACTACTACAAGTAAAATGTGTGTGACCGCAACTTCAGATGAAATGTCCATCGTTGTACTACCGTTTTTTGTTTTTACAATGGGTTCAAAAGAGACGATAGGCAATTCTAGGAAAACATTTTTTCTATTATTTAAATTTAAGGTGGCAATATAAACAATAATTAAAAGTGATATATATGATTTGTAAACATGAGCATATCACTCAAAATTGTAAATTGACCATGGCTTAATAGAAAAATACTCTGTTAAAAGTGAGTTTCCTCCTCCTCAAGAGACCTTTGCTGTGAAAATCAGCCTGCTGAAGTTGTAAAATCACAAAAAGGTCTTGTGCTGAAATTGTTTCTAAAAACCTTAAGCCTGCTGTAAACACACCTTGATTTCTCTTTCTTTGGCAGCCATATATAGATATTTTCTCTAGGTGTGAATGCAGGCTACTTGAAAAGAGGTGTCAATATTTGCTAAAGTCTGGCTGCAGTTACTGAGGAGAAAAACAAATATTTGTGGAACCAGACTGAAGTCATTGCACCACTTCAAGTGAGCAACTTTTATTATTTTTCTGTTTCTTTTTTGTTCAATTATCGGGAAAATTTGCATATCAGATTGCTCCAAACTTGTTTAAATTGGCATAGCTTGAAACACATCTACTTTGTGGTGTGAGTTCAGTGGCCAACAGTTATATGCACCGTCGGAACACGCTTCCATAAATGATATTCAAACATTTGCACACAAACCAGTCACGTACCAGGATAATTTCCCCTCCCCTGTTTTTTTTATAAATTTTTTTTTTTTTATTTGAATTTGTAGGAAAATTAGCTTGATGCCTCTTTCAAATGAAGTCAACCATTCTTCAGTGTACAAAAAAATACATTAAAAATGATGTAAATATGGATCTCTTTCTCTATAGATTTCCAAAGGCATTCCTGATCTGACCTGTCCAAATAATCTTACCTCCCTGGCATACTCATGTAGATACTCGATCTGAATGGCTCATTACAGGACACAACCATTAGATAGGCCCGCTGAGTAACCAATCAAATATTGCTTCTATATCTCTGTGTAAACCATAACACCATTCTTACAGTATCTCTGATGCTCATTACATATAGTGCTTACACATAGGCGTGCCCAGGAAATTTTATTGAGGGGGGCTGGACTAAAGATGTTCGAAGCATGAGAGCAAAGCGAGGGGCACGAGCAGAGCGACTAACGGGTGGGGTCCAGGGGCCCGCCTTAGGGCCCCCGGCGGAGGTCCATGGGGCAGAGCCCCCTGAAGCTCCTGAGGTTTTAGGGTTTTCAAGACCTGAAAACGCCTTTCCTTGCGTACTTCTTCCGACACTTTTTGATCCGCATTTGCATGAAAAAAAAATCAAATAAATGTACCATGTTCCTCTTCTTTTTCTTTTCTTCTTCTCTTTTCCTCTTTTTTCTTTCTCCCTTCCTCTTTCTTCCTTCCTCTTTTTTCTTGAGAACTTTGAGGGGGGCTTTAGCCCCCAAAGCCCCCCCTGGGTACGCCAGTGTTACATGCCGATAGATAGGCAGGTAGTGCCTCAGAGGTAAAGTGTGCAAGCAGGTCCAAAAATGTCTCATCTATTGGAATAGAGCAGATATGATGCCTCAAATACAAATCTTCTATCTCACCTAATCCATTTGTTTATGGTTGGTGTTCTTTTAGGGTATGGGCCATGCCCTTCTGTGCTGTCGATTCGTAATCCCTATCACGGGAGGAGAGCAAAACCAAGCGTAAATTCATAATAAATTATTAAAATCATAACTATCTGTTGCCCCAAATAAAACTTGCACATTTTCTTGAAAATGAATAAAGTGTCACTTCAATTTATTTCCCCCAATATCAGTGACCAATAGATAAGCTAGATGCAAGAGCTAAAGATATTCAATTACCGGCCCGGTGTGCGGTGTAGAAAAACACTTCAGATTCCTTTTCATCTGGGAGTGCGGAACCATTGTTATATTGTCTCGCGGTTGAAAAGACTCGGGTGTTACGTACCTCTCCGATTTAGACGAAGTCTTTTTTTAATGACGTAAGCGCAAAATGCTTATCCTCATTCGCAAATAAATAAATCTTGAGCTTCTATAGTGCGTGTTCAATTAACTTTGTCCATGTTTTTCATCATTTATTCGAAAAGGAAGAAAGACAAACAAACATCATGCCAGAATGTTGCTGGGCAAGCTTTGACCTAACAACTTTGTGCAGAATTAAAATCCGTAACTTATTGCTTAACTTCATTGGTATTCAATTGACCGTGCTTTCAGAAGAAAACTTAGGGTCAACGACCTATATCATAATGTAAACTGGTTAGTTATTGTGAAAGAGGACGGGTATTTTGTTACTCAACCCGAATCGTGGAGGTGATAACACCTGGCTATAACAATGGCTCTGCATACTGGGCCCATTGTAATATCTTTAGTTAATGGTTTGCTGAAGTATATCCATTGGTCACTGATATTATGAAAGCGAAATTGATGTGACATTTTATTAATTTTTTAAGAAAATGTGCAAGTTTTATTTGGGGCAACAGAGGGTTATGTCATGTTAATAATTTATCAATAATTTTGCACCGGGTTTTGTCTTCTCCCTTTGTTATTTGGTCTATGCCCCATAGTCTATTTGTCAAAGCTGGAAATCCATAGTGGCAGAATTCTGAGGGTGGGGAAGTACTAAAAATATGGTGTACAAAAGGCCCTTTCAGGCCAATTGTGCATGTATGGTATTTTAAAGCTAATAGTAGTAACCCAAATATCTGATTCACCTGCAAACAAAATCTGTTTCCAACTAATTTCAATAGGTAACGGTGTCTAGATTTACTAAAAAGAACACCACTAGTGCAGACTGGGGAACTTGAATTTCTTTCAAAATGGCATCCAAAATGGCATCCAAAATGGCCACCGAACATGGTAATGAATAGAAAAGACATAAATCGTCGAAAAATGTGATACAAGTTCCAAACAAACTGTGTTACTGTGATATATATTTCCTATTATTGCAAACACATACATGACAAAAATCCAAGTTTCCCACCCTGCACCCTTATACTTTGTACCAATATTCAATGAGGGCTATCACTTGCAATCACTAGGTACGCTTATCACTATTAAATTTCTATGATACGTGCTCTCGTTTTTGCAGTTATATCTAATTTTGTGTAAATTTCCAAGGATTTGGTCCAGATTTGGCAGCCATGTTGTTCGCCATCTGGATTTGGAAAATACCAATAGCATGAAAATGCCATGTATGTCTTTGCAATAACCGAAAATATATCAGTTTGTGTTGAACTTGTTATTACTTTTTTTTAAAACTGATTTATGCCTGTGTCTGTTGTAATTTTACCATGCTCGGCGGCCAATTTTTGTATCATTTTGAAAAAATCCAAGTCCTTCCACACCCCTTGCACCGTGGGCATCTTTTTCTTCGAACAAGAGCAGATGTAGGGAAATTTATATCCCTGTGCAGAAAATCTCATGTTCCTTCAAAGTGGTTAGGTTACCCCACACAGTGCTCTTTCCGTAGAAAAAAATTAAGTTCCCACAAAATGGACAGAAATTACTATTGGTTTTTTTGTTGCTCGTATCCAAAAATCATTGGTACTGGCTTTGTGGTGGTGTCAGGATTTGTTCAGCTTATGCTGATCCGGTGCCGCGTGTATCCATGATACAGAACGCTCCTAACAGACCCGCATATTTGAGGCTGGGTCGGATTGGGAACAGTCAGGGTTTACACCCACTCTTATTCGACACTGACTGCGATTTACATGTACAGTTTGACCTCTGTACAACGGGACCGATGGGGGGCGGCTAACGTCCCCTCCGAAGGACGGGATGCTTTCATGATCCATTGCCCAATTCCAAGTGAACCATGGAGGATGAGCGGTATCCTGTATTAATCAATAGCTGGTATACAGATCAAATACAGAATTGATAGTAACCCAGAATAATCTCAGCAAGTGCCTACGACCCACGGGATTTCGAAACCGGGAATTGATGGGAAAATTTGCGCCAGGAGGCAAGCACCCTAACCGCTAGGCCACGCTCACCCCCAAAGTACTAGGACATTGTGATACAAATTGCTCATAAACCAATAATGCAACATCAAGAAGCAAATTCTTCTTAAAGCAATAGTAGCACATTTTTGAAGGAGAGCCCCCAAAATTTATCAAAAAATGTTGAGGATTTTTAAAGGTTGCATTGGTAATGGTTAGTTAAACTATACCGTGAATGGTTAAGCTCGAACATGTGTATCTGTCGGCAAAACTAAGGATTTTGTAATTAAGACAATTAATTCGGAGATCTCCGATAATAAATAATAATTCAACGGTCGCTGGAGGAAACGGCCTTCCAATATAGAAATAGCCGTGAAATAGCGGCATGTATGTGTGCTTACAATCATCCCGTTAGGTGTTTTATTGGTTCAAGCAGTAAGGAGGTCATTTGCTTGAGGTGGCATTATTTCACCATTGACGGACATAATTAAACTTAGCATTTCCCAGCTCTGCGCGTTAAAGGAAATATGTCAAGAGTTGTCAAGAGTTTGACTTACATGCTATTGAAATATATGTACATTTCATCACGAATTCCCGACAAAAAATAATACAATTGATTTGTAAAAATACAAAATAGAGGCCTTTAATTTTTGTGTTTGACCATACGAAGAACACGGCGATTTTCGCCACGGCTCATTGATTCAAAAAACGCCCAATTTTGCTCTCCTCGTGACGTTCAAAGTGAGACCAATAATCAGCGTGTGACCTCTGAATGTTATTGCTGAAACTGTAAGATGATGGATTAATGTAAGTAATAATAAAATTAGAAAAATAAGTACAGAATGACATATGTTTTATTTCGTTGTGTTTTAATTATTATTAAGTGGCAACACTGCGATATGATGGTCACAACGACGTAAATTATGGATGGTCATCACTTTGACGTCATCATTTGCCTGCGATGTGGATTTGTCGGAATCGTTTTCGAGTAAGCTATTGGGCGGAAAATTAAAAGGGCAAAATACTCAACAAATGTGGACAATTTTCAACTTATTTTGATTTATATGTAATCTACGTTACTTAAGCTTTCCATCCATACCAAATTTTCCAAATATTCAGAATCATGACATATTTCCTTTAAGTACAATCTGGGATCCCAATTCTAATTACAAAATCGCTTATTTTATGATAAATACACATTCTTGAGCATTCTCGTTTTTGCAGGTGTAGTTTCCTAGACAATTACCAACATAACTGCAAAAATCTCAAATTTTGAAAAATATTAATTGGGGGTGCTCTTCAAAAATGTGCTGTTATTGCTTTAAATTTTGGGCATAAATTTTCTCAATGGTATCTTGTGAATCATAAACAAAAGAGAAGGTACTTGGATTACAAAATGCACCTTTAAGTCCAAAAAAGTCCAAGAAAATTGACATAAAAAGCCTCATGAAAAATCAACTTGTGTACAAATGGTTAATTAAGATTGTGAATCCCTGATTTTCATTGTAAAAATAATTATTTCAAGACAAGTAGATTATCTACACCTCAAGCACTTTTGAGGGAGTTTTAGCTCATTACACCCCCCCCCCCCGACTACCGCCTGCCTATTTATCAGCATCTAAGCACTATTTTGATTGGTTACTTGGAAGGTAATGTCATGTAATGAGCAAATCAGAGATACTGTAAGAATGGTGGTATGCTTTACAAAGAGCACAATTCTGATTGGTTACTCAAAGGACTATCTCATGATGTGGCCTGTAACAAGCCAATCAGACAGACGTTGTCATATTACAAAAATCTCAACATTCAGGAAAATATATGAGATGTACTATTATTGCTTTGTGTCGGCCATTGTCTGTGCAAATTGTCATAAATTTTACCGGCGTAGTGTATCTCTCTCGTTTTTCATGTGAGTTAAACAAACAAAAGACATGACAAAATAAATAATGCTGTTGATAGCAACCTAAATATCAGATTCTTTGCCGAGTTGTTGCTATAAAAAGAGCTGCAATCATGAGAATACATCTTCCTGCATAAGATATAATGAAAGAAAGCTTAGCTAAGCATGTTTGAAACCCCCTCATTGTTTTGTAGCAAAACAAACAAAAAAACGAGACTCCTCGTGATATTCATAGAAATTTTTAACCTCATCCTGCGCCAAAAATTTTAAGTTTTATTAATGATTCACAGGTCAGGTTTAATCTAAAAGTAGTAGCTCCTAAAGTGCTATTAATCACAAGTGATCAATGAAGTGCCGAAAATGTCAAATCGGAGCAAAATCAAACCGTCTCTGCAATTCCCTGTCTTGTTCTAGCCGTCTGGTACCATTGAATAGGGTAAGTGATGTGAAATGTTTTGGGAATACCGGACAACGCCATGAGGAGCGGTAATGACAATTTGTATCAAACGGCTGGGGGGCATGTATTGGTAATGGGACCTTACCTACTGATACTCAATGTATCCATGACTTCCTCTCACCAAGGGAGGAATGAGCACTATTCAGGCAAAGTTCAACCAATTAACAATACCAACGCAACACTGGAAAAGAAAACTTGCCTTGTGAGAGTAGGCTTTACACAGCACTACAATAGAAGACAAAGTTCATACCTGCCATTAATTGCAGAAAAGGTTGAACTGAGGGTGGGAATAACAGGCTGGTCTAGAATGGATGTGCCCTCCCTTGATCATACCAAGATTCATTTCTCCGTCATGATACACAAATAAACCTGCGGATGCCCAGCAGTGGAGCAGGATCCGGGGCTGACAATAGCTCAGCTGTCCCGACTTGCCTCAATATCGGCAATGACTTCCAATTTGTGAGCATTCGGGCTCATACGTCTTCTGGTATTGCTTACCAAGTATAGACATAAATGTGTGTCATGTGCCAATGGCCAAGGTATATAATAGCTAATTACGAGTTAGATAGGGGTCCCAAAACAAAATAAAACAAAGCTTTCACTATGTGGCTCTATGGACTTGCTCTTCCACTGTAAAGCAGTACATCTCTTTTTTATGGGCTCCCTTCCTCATGGTAAGGCCAAGTTTTGGGTTATCCCTCAACTTTTTGCGAGTAACAGTAAGAAGTGCTTAATATATAACCGTAGTGTCTTCAGAAAAAAAATTGCTGGGGGTTTTCATAACACAGTGGTAGGGGTCGGTACGTAATGTCGTTATGCTGAAGTGAGATCTCAAATCCCACTCTCGTCCCAACACACCACCCAAATCAGGGAGCACTGCTTCTAGAAAATGATTACCAGATAAAATAGCAGACTTGTATATTGCGTAACAGTAAGCAACACATGTTCTCATTAATTTATATATCTCATCCTTTTTGCCCTTCCCTCTTACCCTGTAACTCATAGTTCTTCTTTCTCTACCCCAATCTTATGCCCCTATAAACCCCAGCTTATCTCTCCTCTTTCTTCATTCTCTTCTATCTCTCTCTCTTTTTTCTCCCTCTCCTCTTTCCCCCTCTCCCTGCACTAGTCTTTCTTTCTCTACCCATATTCTCCTTTACTACCCCGCTTACCTTCTCCTTCTTCTGTCATTCTGTCTTTTACCTTCTAATTTATCTTTCTCTACCTCCCTTTTCTCTATCCATCATTTCTCACCCTTTCAATCACTAATCTCTTTCTATACACTATCTTCTCACCCTAAATAACCCCGTTACTCTTTCTCCTCATTTCTATTTCTCTCTATCTCCCTTTGTCGCCCTCGCCCTCTGTCTCCCTTTCCCTCACAATTCTCCTTTCTCTACCACATATTCCCATTAATTACTGAATCTTTTTCCTCTCTTGCCTTATCTCATTTATCTATCTCCCTTTGGCTACTCTCCTATTTCTCCCTATCCACTCATCCCTCTCTCTCCATCTCCCTCTATAGTTCTCTTTCTTTCTGTCCCAATCTTCTCATACCTCCCACATCTGGCTCTCACTTTCTCCGCTTCTTGCTCTCTTTCTTCCTGCTTTCTGCTGCTTTCGTCATTCTCTCTCTTTACCTCTGGGTGGATAGCAGATTAGCAGATGATCTAGGATATGCCTCGTAACGCCTAATCCAATAAGTTAAACAAACTAGCCTGAGTATAAGCTGAGGTTACCATCAAAACTACATTCATCTGTTGCTTTATCAAGAAATCACAAAGAACAATAGTAAATAACACTTGCAGGGTGCTCAGGTTGCGTGATAATGTATCATAATCCAGGCTACAGGGTTAAGAAAATGGACATGCATGGATTGGGGAGAGTCTGGGAAGTTGGACATTTTGCATCTTAACCAGGCCAGTTGAAAATAAATAATTTGTTTAATTATTTTGAAAAATCTACATCTGATTGACAAACAAGTTAATTAGTTATAAATCAGTTGCAGGCTACACTCTAAATTAAGCGGATTTAAAAGTAATCTTAAAAGTTTAAAGCACATCTAAATCTACTTAGATTAAAAATAAGTCGAAATGGTTTAAAATTCAAAACTACTTGGGTTTATTTTAATCTATTGGATTACTTTAAAATTTTACGATTTAATTTTTTAACTCCTTTTAAGATTAAAATTTCAAAATAATAGATCAACTTTAAATCTTAATGGATTTAAAAGTTAATCTATACGGTTTATTAAATAGTTGTTGAGATTGGTCACTCCTCACCAATCCGTATGGATACTTTCATGGATTAATAATTAATCTTGCACTATGTGTGGCGAACGGTACCATTATTTGGGAGAATATGGACAGAAAATGCTTTTATCTGGTCGGCATTATGCTATGCGAAAAGATTAAAGCCTTTGTTTCTTGGCGCATCAGTTAGTGCGTACTGTGCGCAACACATCAGTGCAAGATTTAAATATTAATCAATGAAAAGTAAATCCATTACGGATTGTGAGGAGTGACCAAACCATTACAAGATTTGTTAAAATAAATCCTATGTTAACTTTTAATTCTATTACGCATTAAGTTACATCTTTTTAGTTTTTGAAATTAATCTTACAAGAGTTAAAAATTAAATCGTAAAAGTTTTAAAAGTAATTCATAGATAAAAAATAAAACCCAAGTAGTTTGAATTTTAAAACCATTTTCGATTATTTTAAATTAAGTAAGATTTAAATTCTTTACAACTTTTAAGATTTACTTTTTAAATCCCTGTAATTTAGAGTTACATTTGTCAAAAATTCCCATCCAACATACTCGTATGCAAAGTATGTGAGTCAGGGCTCTTGGAAATGGTTCTGAAGTGGACAGTAGTCGCTTGATTTGGCAACTTTGCCACAGGCTGCAGATTGACCGTCACCGCCACAAATAAAAACCTGAATATCTTGCACCCTATTTTACCTGCTGTTGTATTAACACATCAGCTGCATCTATGAACTCACTATGGAAATAGATAGGGGTGTGTAAGGCTTGTGCTTTCAAACCCAGGGCATTCAGTGACAGACGACTGAAAAATAAAACCAGGGGAACTTTGGGACGAGAGACAGCCAAATTGCCCAAAGTAGGTGTTTTCCAGGTGAAAAATTAGTAAAATTTCATAAAATGGGGTCTTTGGATGAGCATTTTGCAAGCAAAATTTAAAAAATAGAGGGCTTGGGTGAAAAATTTCCCCCAAAATAGGGGTCTTTGGGTGCAGTGGTAAAATTTCACAATATATCGCGGTCTTTGGGTGTAACAAACGATGCTGAAAAAAGGGTCTTAACAGCCTTAAATACGCATCCTTCCAAGATGGGAGCAGTGGCGTAAATTTCTTTTTGACATGGGGGGGATGGGGTTGACGAAAATTTATGAATGAAACAGGGTTTGCTGAAAAAGTCCATTTACAGCACATGTGCGCGCCGAAGGTCGCTAAAAATTTTGCCATTAGAAGCTAAAATCCTTAAAATGTCTATGCAAACTAGAACAAAATGCGCGCGAGCGCGCGGGAAAGAAATTACCAATTTTTAAGATATTATGTAAAATATGAGGTTATTTTGGTTTTTTTTTTGCTCAAAAACACAGAAACAGGCTCAACATTGGGGGGGAGGATCCCTGACCACCACCTCATCAAAATATTGGGGGGGATATTATCCCCCCCCCAGCCCACCCCCCCCCCCCCCGGATTACGCCTATGAGGGAGTACCCCCCCCCACCCGGATTCCTTTCAGATAATCATCTATAAAGATCAAAAGCATGGCTGCTGAGCCATTTCCTTGCCTGTTTGTACCAGGACATAGCAAGCGTGAGATTTTGACTACCACTTATGCTCCTAGAGAGTGACAAAAGCACCATTCCAGAGCGGAGCTATTCGTTATATTGAGTGCTGATCACAATTGCAGTATCGGATTTATTCCCACCTTATGGCAGACCCTCATTCATGCACTTTGAAAAGCTTTGAACCACATTGTTATCCATGGATCCATTGCTCTAGTTCAACTCTAAACATTTGCTAGTGAAGAATTCAAATTTATGATCTTAAAATGACAAATTTTATATGCCTTTAGTGAAACAGGAACATTTTGAACTCCTAAGGTCAATTTCTCCTCCATTCACTGCTCAAACCCTAAGTTTGAAATAAAAAACCCAGTGTCTAGTTCCCCAGGCCCATGTAAAAACCTGAGTAGCAAACCATTTAACAGTAAGAAATTGAGTGCAGCTATTATCTCTGGGCCCATAACATGCAGATCAAGTTGGTAAGTTTCTCCAGGATTTAAAACTGAATAATTCATAGAGTTTGCATACTCAACCTTGAGGCCTGTACAATCAGCAATTCTTGTATTTTAGTCAATCCTTCTATCAAAAATGTATGCACTCTATTGATTGGTTACTTGGAAGGTAATCTCATGTAAGAACCAAATTCAGAGATAAGGAAATATGGTGGTATGGTACAAGAGAATAGAGAAAGAGAACCAAATTTGATTGGTTAATACTAATCATGTGTCCTGGAATGAGCCAATCAGACAGACTGTGGGTGGTATTTCTTGGGGTTAATGTTTAAAACCCAGTGGCGTAAACGGCCTGCCCGCTCTGAGGGGCAAATTCCCAGTTTCGGAAGTTCCCTCGTAGGGGGGTCAAAAGGCCAATTGTTCCAGGCGCCAGAGGGGTGCCTAAAAAACGGCTGATTTCGCATGATTTTTTGCAATTTTTTTCCCGGCCAAAGTCGTCAGGGTGCCCCCCACCCCGCGCCCTTGCTTACGCCACTGTTTATACCATTTAAACAAGAATAAGTTAATATACATTTAGTTAATATGAATTCTGAACTCATGAGTATTCAAGTAAAAACAACAACATTTATGCGGGCATTATATGTATGAAAATGGTTTTAGTTTGCAGGGTCAAAACATGGAAACCAAATGCCAAAATGATTATCGATCAAGTGAGTGAGTGAGGTTTTTTTTCATCTAATCAATAAAGATAGGTGAAGGCTTTATGGAACCTCTTCACAGGTGGTGGTTGTATGAAGTAGGGTAAGTTGATGCGCCGTTTCTCCTGGTTTTAATTCTTTCCACCCAATGTGTGATTGGGTGCATTTTCACTGGTCATTAGTTAAAGACCCTAGTGATTTGTAATGCAGAGAATAGAAAAAATAATCCCAAAAAACAGATTTTGCTGAGTGTATAACAAGGTGTAGGTAGTCTTGTGGGTATCCTAACATACCAAGCTGAAATAAACCTAATAAGGATAAAATCAGATGTTGTTAATAATATTGGTCATAGTGTGCGGACACTCACCTGCAACAGGTAATAGAGCTCATATCTTTGACCACTGCTGTGATCTTCTTGCTGTGAATTTCAGTATTGTAGAAACACTACACAGAAGTATCCTTTAAAGCAGGCTGACAAATTTCAAACAGTTTGACACTCTCAGATGAATCGGATATTTCTAATGTTATACATGAATATGTCAGACCACAAAGCATTTTTCTTTGTGGCTCATTCACAGACAGGTGCCTAAGCATGTACCAATAGTTTAAAATGTAACTCACCGTAGTAATATTGGCAATAATCTCCTGAATATATGGACTCAGATTTGAGCTAATCGGATGATGATGATGAGGATCTGCCTTTTGTGACTAATTAGACCAAATGTGGGTGACATTTGATCATTTAAAAGAGTCAAAATTTGTCATAATTGTCAGTGGTTTGCATGCTTGAGCCTAAGGGTGTGACATCTTGAAAATATGACCTAGATTTTGTCGGAAAAGTTCTGCTCTTGGATTATTCTGGACCACAGCCCTTCCAAACTCCATGATCGAAAATAGTTGTCTAACTGTGAAGGAAGGGGGAATTTGCTTTTTTAAAGGCGACTCAGAGATTTCACGAGGAGGCGCCCCCCAATTTTCAAACAAATCCTATTTTTGGCATATACATAATGCTTGTCCATATACTAATCACAGTGTGAAAATTAGTTAAGCTCAAATCGAAGCTTTTCATATAGAAAATCAAACTTTGTTCTAAATCCGGATATGGAATTTTTGTTATACACAGTATCCTATGGCACGTAAAACTATATAAAATTACTGATCAAAACTAAATAACAATATTTTTTTTTTTTTTTTTTTTTAATTTTTCTATTTTTTATTCTAGTTGACTATTTTTAGATATTACACAAAAAATATTTTTAAACATCCTTGAGTCACGCCTTTAAAGGCAATGCTTGAATGCAATTCTTGGTGCATTTTCAGCAATCGTGGTATAGGGATGGGTAAACAACTCTTGGTACAAAACAGCCAATTTGTTACACTGAGGGCATTCATTGAAGAAACTATCAATACATACAACAAGGCGGTTCTCGAACCAAAAGTCTCGCCTGCTTCGCGTATAGCGGTAAGACAAAGAGCAGCACACCAGATTGCAACTGTACAAGTAGTGTCCAAAAGACGTTGTGCAAGCAGATACAGTGGCGGATGCAGATGATCCCCCCTAACACCCACCCCCTCCCCAAACACTAAACACCCCACCCCTATGCAACCCCTCCCCCATCCCCAACACCCCACCCCCTCCCAACACCCGGAAACAACACCACTCCCTTCCCCAACACCCGCAACACCCAACACTCTCAAAACAACCCAAACAACCACACCCTCCCCACACCCGCAAAACCCACCTCTCCCCAACCACCCAAAACAACCAACCCCCTCCCCAAAACACCCCGCAACACCCACCCCCCTCCCCAAAACCCAGCAACACCCCACTCCCTCCCACAACACCCTGAACACCCCTCAATGCCTCGTAACACCCCACCTTCCCAACACCCGCATATACACACACTCAACCTCCCCACCACCCCCAACCCGAAACACACACCCCCTCCAAAACCCACACCCTCCCCAAACCACCCCCAACACCACACCCCACCCAACCCCCAACTCTCCTCCCCAACACCCACCCAAACACCCCACTTCTCTCCCCACACCCGCAAACACACACCCCCTCCCCAACACACCGCAACACCCACCCCCTCCCAACACCCGCACACCCCTCCCCAACAACGCAAGACCCCAACCCCTCGGCCACCACCACCGCAAACACCCACCCCTCCCCCACACCCACAGCAACACCCACCCCCTCCCCAACACACCACCACAACAACCCACCCCCCTCCCAAACACCCCGCAACACCCCCACCCCCCTCCCCAAAACACCCAGCACAACACTCCACCCTCCCCAACACCTTACATCTCACCAACACCTCCGACAACACCCACCCCTCCCCAACACCCCGCAACACCCCACCCTCCCAACACACCGCAACACCACCAACACACCCCACCCCTCCCAACACACCGCAACACCCCACCCCATACCAACACCCAACCTCTCCCCAAAACCCGCAACCAACCACCCTGCCAACACCCCACCCCCTCCCACAACCTGCCAACCCCCAATCCCTCCCCAACCCCCCCAATCCCTCCCCAAACACCGACAACACCCCAACCCGCCCTAACACCCCGCAACAGCCCACCCCTCCCCCCAACCAACACCCAACCCCGTACCCCAACACCCAGCAATACCCCAGCCCCCTCACCAACACCATCCCCCTCCCACACCCCATCCCCTCCCCAACACCCCAGCCCTCTCCCAACCCCCAGCCCCCTCCTCAACACCCCTCCCAGCACAACACACCACCCTGCACCACCCTACCCCCCTCCCCAACCCCGCACCAACAACCGACCCCCCTCCCAAACACCCACCCCGCCCCAACACCCACCTGCTCCATGTAACACAGACATATTGCATATCCAAGTACTTTTCAGCTATACGCAATACAACCTATTTAATTAGGTCAATGTAACACAAAATACCGCTTTAATTGACCCACATGCACTTTGCACCTTAATTATGATGCACACAAAAGATGAATGCCAGAATAGTCTTATGTAGTGAAGAAATTTTGCATAATCCGATGTAACGTTCAGCGATACAGCAAATTATGCATATTAATTAGCTATTTACTACCTAAGCCGCAGTAGATCACGTTATCAAATGGCAAACAAGATGTCACCATCATAGGCTCTCATGCCGTGAAGGAATTTTGTGTATCCGATGTACCGTTTCCAAAATTACAACAATACGCTGATTTTCTGCATATTAATTAGCTCTTTGCATACTCAATTTGCCCGAATAGGCCCCAAAATCTAATCAGGTCGAGAATCTCAGCCCGCTCCTTCCACCAGTTAATCATTATACGCCTATGGAACTCCTGAAAAACTCTTGTACACAAGCCTTTTTTCTTAAATTAGCAAATTAGACATTTAATTAGCATATTACGCCCAAACTGCCACTTTGAACCCAATTATGTTCACACAAAAGATGAGACCTAGATTCTTTCATGTAGCGCAAGGAATTTGGCCTATCGAGTACGTTTTTTCAGAGATACAGTAAGTAGCTATTTAATTGCTCATTTTGAAACTAAGCCGCATATATCACACCACTTTTCAATTTTTTACAAAAAAGATGCGCCACCATGATCGGCTTTCAGCAGTGAAGGAATTTTGTGTATCCGATGTACCGTATTAAAAATGTATAGCAAATACGCTGATTTTTGCATATTAATTAGCTCATTGCTACTTAATTGCCCGAAATACGCCCGAAATCAATCAGTTCGAGAATCTCCCGCCCGCTCCCTTTGTTCACCAAGGTTACATCATTATTCGCCTTACGGAAAATACATGAACACTTGTACACAAGCCATTGGCAAGAAAATTTCGTAATTATGCAAATGAGATATTAATTAGACATATTTTACGCCAAAATCTAATCAAGTCGGGAACCATGGACCCGCTCATTTCCACCAAGTTACCCATCGTAACCCTTACGGAACTCAGATAAATCGTACACAAGCAGGGAACACGGACGGCCGAGCAGACAGACAGCATGACAGACAGACAGACAGACAGACAGAAAAGTGATTACTAAGTAACTGCCGAACAAAGTTCAGGCGGAGACAAAAAATGGTGGCGCAAAACGGCGATTTTCCTTAAAAAAAATTTAGTTTTACACCAAATCTCAAGGGAGTAAAGCCGAAGAGGGTGCATTAACATACAAATCATGATTGTAGGCCTATATGCAAGATTCCCATCTCGGGTTGTTCTGATTTACAGGGTGGGTAATAGCTCTGAATATCACTTGTCAAATGTGTTTGCACTGCTTAAAATTGTTCCAAAAATCTACAAATAAAAGGGAATTTTGCATGAGGGTCAAACAGGTGTGTGGAGCACTGACCTTAAAAGGCAGTATCAGCATGAAGAGAGATTTCAGTAGCTTCCCACAATGCATTGCTTCCAAGGAGGTTTTGTGCAGCTACTGATGAATCGTTAGAGATGAACATGGCTAAATTGACAAGTACTTGTCACAAACTTGCATTTTAAAGGACGACTCAGAGATTTCCCGATGAGGGCGCCCTCAGTTTCAAAAAAATGGGTTTTTATTGCATGTACATAATGCTCTTCATATACTAGTCACTGTGTGAAATAGCTATAGCTCAAAGCGAAAGTCCTTCATATAGAAAATCAATCTTTGTTTAAAAATTCCGGACCTAAATTTTGTTATAACAGTATCCTACGGCACTGTTATATTATACACATAAATGTTTACTGCATCAAAACGAACACTCCGATTCATCTCAAAACTTTGGAATTGGCATTCTAGGTGACTATCTTTAGTTTAATTTATTATTTTTAATTAATATATTAAAAAAAATTATATCAAAATCTCTGAGTCAGACTTAAGAATGTTTTCATCTCTCACGATTCACATGAGTACGTGTACAACAAAACTTCCATGGAAAAGCAAGAATGTGGGAAGCTCTGATATATTATCTTATGGGAATGTGTGGCAGTAAAGATCCCCAGGTTACACATCTGCTCCCAATTCTTAAGCCCTCCCACTCCCCATTTCCCAAAATTTAAGCTCCATTGCCACAACTTTGGAGAAATTGAATTTTCAGCTCCACATTCTCTAATTTGGCCCAAAATTTAAGTTCTAAAGACCTATAAAATTGGTCCAAAATTAAGTTCTAAAGAAATTTTTTCTAAAATTTCAGTTCTCAAGCCCCCCTCTCCCCAGTTCAACACTTTGCACTGCACACCTCTATCAAAACCCAGAGGGTGTATTGAGTCAATCCCACAATGCACCAGTTTTGGGAAATTTCATCTCAATGCAATGCATTATGGGATTGGTTCAAAACATCCTCTGACCAAAACCCAAGTTCAGTGTTCCTCCACGATAGAACCCTCATCTTCTATATTATTGATTTGATAAAAACATTGATATAGAGAGTCTGTATTTAAATCCCGTTAAGACGCCCTTAACTGATCATGCCATGGGAGGCTTTGCTCACTTTGCTTGCTCCACTTTCACAGATAGTAATTCTTTTGACCCACAATTTCATAATTGTTTTACAGGCCCTGAGAGATCTTGGAGGGAAGTTATTTGCTACAAAATTCAAAGGGGAGAGAAACTGCTGGGATAGTGATATTTGGGAAGGACAAATGACTATAGTGTGTTCACTATAAGATGAAACATGACCTTTGATGAAGTACATTGAGATAACACTAGGGAAGGCCAAGGTCATAATGTAACCCTAGGGTAAATATACTATAGTAGCTATAGTGTGTTCACTATAAGATGAAACATGACCTTTGATAAAGTACATTGAGATAACACTAGGGAAGGCCAAGGTCATAATGCAACCCTAAGGTAAATATACTATAGTAGCCATAGTGTGTTCACTATAAGATGAAACATGACCTTTGATAAAGTACATTGAGATAACACATGGGAAGGCCTAGGTCATAATGCAACCCTAGGGTAAATATACTACAGTAGCTATAGTGTATTTTGGCACAACTTGGAGCCTCTCCTCTGACACAATGTGTAGAATATAAGTGGCAAAAGGATGGGGTCATGTTCCACCTTGCACTAAACATGGTATAGAATATGGAATTCCAGGGGGTACCCAGGTCTGGAGGACCTTGGGTGCGGTTGGTGTGCGGACTGCGGAGGACCTCTAATATAAGTAAAAATAGGCTGATTTTGTATATTTTTTTGCAATTCATGGGGTGCTCACGCTGCCACCGCACCCCGGCTGGGTCCCGGGGCTGGCTACGCCGATGAATTCTCTCCTTTTTTGATCCTTAATAATGCCAGTTTATGTAATTCACATCTTGCTGATAAATTTTCAAAGCTATATAGTTTCTGCTGCTAACCAGCAAAATTTTATTCTTGGACCAGCCGCTCTCTCTCAAAAAAGTTTACCTTCTTTGACCACCCTGTACATTGTTTTGTCATAACACCCTTAACTTAACACAATGTAAATGACATTCCAGCTATCAATCATGATTTCAACAGCCAGCCAAAAGTGCAGCTCACTATAACCTGGTAGCCTAGCCTACGATGACATGCTGATATTTACACTGGATAGATTACATGGCACGACTCAAAGATGACTGCCCAAACTGCAAGTTTAGAGATGAGAGGGAGATGAAGTTGGTGTTATGATGATGTGGATATCATAGACTGATTGTTTTGCCCATGGATTGTCGATTTGGGTCAGTTTCTTGAAGGCTTGTGTCTATATTAGAGGTAGCTTTGCGTCTTGTCTGGTGTCTGTGGCGAGTTGTGGGCTTTGGTTGGTCTTTTGAAGCGATTAGATTACTGCGGGATGGCACCGAGTGGCTTCACGTTTTGTCAACAACTATTGATTTTCCAATCAATGCACACTTTATTATTATCATCATCAACACTATGCCATCAACAGTAGGGACAATCACTCTGCCATCTTTTTATTTGTCATGCTCCTTCTACTCCTCTGCATAAATTGCGGTGTATATTCCGTACCTCTGTGCAGTGATGTCATAACATTTACGCCCGCGTCAAGAAATGCCATCTTTGTCCGCGTGTAAAATCTTTCCAAATCGGTACAAGTGATTTACTCCTGCGACCAACAAATCTCGCGTCGCGCACAGAGGTAGAGGCATGGACTATAGTCCTTTCGGGATGAGAGAACTCAACTTTGATTTAGATGGGTGTGCTCCGGACCTGGTCCATCATCAATCACCAAACATTTGGGTACTCATGCTTATGAATTGAAAACAACCCCGTTTTTACATTTTTGGGTGAAGAAAACACCCCTTTTATTCCACAAAATCATGGCTTAAAAAGACCCCTTTTTGGCAAAATCACAAATCTTTTAATTTTCCACCCTGGGTATGTATGTTTATAAATATAGTCAAGAGAGCAGGTTATGAACTATTTTTACCCAGAACAGACTATAAATGTGATTTAATATAGTATTGGACTATACTTTGGTGAGTATGTAGGTATCAAGGGAGTAAATTGTAACCGATTTTAAAGGTGCGTGTTTCGATCCTTTTTGGACCCCCCCCCCCCCCCCCTTTACCCGGAAGTAGTATCAATTTTGATATCAGATGAAAGGCCATATTTTTCTCATTGTCATCCTGAAATTTGAGCCCTCAAATCCTTTTCATTCCCAAGATAAACAAAAAACTGCCGAATTAATGGTTAACCATCAAGCACAGTATTGAATAGGGCTTTGCAACATGCATTCTTGGTTCTACCATTAAAAAAAAAAGTTTGTTTCCCACTGTACTTGATGGGGCGTATGTGCGAGTGCCAGGCTCTCATATCAAGTAGAGAACACAATAAACATAAATCAGAACAAGCACCTTTAAAGCAATATTAGCACATTTTTTTGAAGAGCACCCTCAATTTTTCAAAAATGTTGAGATTCTTACACGGTTGCATTGGTAACGGGCTAGTAAACTATACCTGTGAATGGTTAAGCTCGAAAATGTCTATGTGTCACAAATGAAGGAATTTTGTAATTAGAATAATTAATATCGGGATCCCGATAATAATTCAACGGCTGCTGGAAACGGCCTTCCAATGTGAAATAGCCGGCAAATAGCGCCATGTACGCTCATCCATTAGTTGTTTTATTGGTTCAGGCAAGTCAAGTTAGAGGTTATTTTCTCGAGGTGGCACTATCTCATCATGGACGGACATAAACGTAGCATTTCCAGCTCCGCTGTTAAGTCCAATCTGAGATCCCAATTTTAATTACAGAATCTCTTATTTTATGATAAATACGCATTTTTTAGCATTCTCGTTTGCAGGTATAGTTTCAAAGACAATTACCAACATATCTCTGCAAAAATATTAAATTTTGAAAATTGGGGGCGCTCTTCAAGTATGGGATTATAGTTGGCTGAGTATATATGTATATAAACATAGTCTATGGTACATATATAGTCAAAGGGTAAGGTGATTCATTACCCAGTTTACATGGAACAGATTATAGATGAGATTATACGCTAGTATGGGTTCGTACTTGGGTGTGTATGTATGCATGCACATAAATAGTCTGTGGAAAATATAAATGTAGTCAGTGGAGTGGGGCAGTTCATGACCTATTCTACATGGAACAGACTATAGATAAGATAATAAGATAGTATGGGACTATACTTGGGTGAGTATTATGCATTTAAATGTTCCATGTATTCCAGCTACAGCCCATTTTACCTTGTTATAACATAATATCTAGGTTTTCCAACCGTTTCTTTCTAGACCAGTTTTTTCCTGCGGAATCGATCCAATGTATTTTGCCGCAAAAAACCTTGAGCATTCGAAGAAACCGCCCAAATCAAAATGGCCACCACAAAACACTAAAAATTGTATGTTAATGTACTCAAAAGTTTGTAATTTTTGCCTGTCCAGTCAAAACACACAGTTGTTACCAATTAAAATTAAACATGATTCATTAACCTCGTATTAAGATATTCATAGGCCGAGCCATACAACAAAGCGTCTGATTTTACTTATTTTTGACTGTAGTGAAGGTGGAGTGGGAGTGGGGGCTAATTATATCAGGGGTTACGAATGGTACTTGGTAGAGATACCATACTTAGCAATAAATATTATAGAACCTTATAAATAGCTTCCACAATTTGATAATCAATCCAATCCTAAACCATTCAAAATGGCTCCCAAAATGGCAAATCATTTACTTCATAGAGCCAAGCGTTGCCCATGGTTTTTTGTGTAATATCACTATACTCATTCCGAGCATTTAAATATCACAACATACTCAAAGTGATTGATATCTGCATGATGGCGTCCTAGATTGGCGTTCAATAGTGGCTGCAAAATTTGTCAATCAAAATGGTCAGTAATTCCCATTCACGCTGTAGGCTAAAGATTATATTTTAGGGTGTTTAGTTAGATTATCACTTCCAAAAATCGCAGTAAGGTTATCTCATGGGTCACTTGATTCGTTATTCATCAAATATCTCAATATGGAAGGCCAATGGACGCCGCCAAAAATCTACCCAAAACAAAGAAACATATATCTCTAGACGATTGTGATCAGATTTTTCGCCACTAAGTAATTGCAATTTCTAGCCATGGATACCCCTCTTGGGTGGCATCTTACATGCATCGATTCCTCTGATTACTAAACAAATGAATGTGTCACATTGATCTGATCGACTTACAATGACATACACAGACGCTGCAGTAGAAGTAGACACAGCTTACATTACTAGGCATTCGTAAGCCATCTTTGATCCTAGAATGAGGAAGTTTTAATCACAATTTTTAAAAATATTTCTTATGGTTTTAATAATTGATGTCTTGACCTGCCAAAACCAACACCGGGATATATACCCAACTTAACCTGCTGTCAAAGTAGATCACAATCACACACTTTATTGTATTGACGGCCATATTGAATTTTTAACTTTTAAATTGAAAAGAGGTCCTATATTAAAATGGTCACACTGAATGTTTTACCGAGACATGGCTGAAAATTACACTTTGTGAGTGAACAAGAGATGACTGTTTTGGTGGCCATTTTGAGGTTTTGCGTTTCTACAAACATGCTCAGTGTGGTTGCTCGTCTGGCATCCATCGTAATTCAAGAATCAAACAAGAAAAACTGGTCAGAAAACCTCTGAAAAAACATTCATATAGCTAATAAAACAAGGTTGAATTAGGTATCATGGAATCTGTAAGCCTGTACTAATGGTAATATAGTCAAGGAGACAGTTCATGGCCTTAGTCTACATCTACACGGAAGCCTATAGAGGAATTATCTGCCTAGGATGGGCTATACTTTGAGTTTGAGGCAATATAGTCTGTGATGAATATCAATACAGTCAGTGGAGCAGTTCATGACCAATTCTACCTGGAACAGACTATAGATCAGATTTGGCCTATGGGTATACAAGCACTTCCTCCTCCTCCATCAGGAGCAAAGATCATAATGATCGGTTATACACACAGAAATCGTACATTTTATTTCATGTAAAAGAGAGGCTAACCAGCCGTGAAATTTTGATTGGTTTATCTAACCTTGTTTCCAGACAAGGTTGATATATTTGTTCAGCGGACTAGAAAATTGCTGAATAAACCTGGGAATAACACAACTAAAGCTTAATAATGCCACAATGAATACAGGTGTGTTAGTTTTAAAGGTGCTTGTTCCGATTTATGTGTATTGTGTTCTCTACTTGATATGAGAGCCTGGCACTTGCACATACACCCCATCAAGTACTGCAGGAAACAAACTTGCGATTTTGATAGTAGACGCAATAATGCATGTTGCAAAGCCCTATTCAATACTGTGCTAATATTGATGGTTATAACCACTAAAACGGTGTTTTTTTGTTTTTATCTTGGGAATGAAATGGATTTGAGGGCTCAAATTTCAGGACGACAATGAGAAAAATACGGCCTTTCATCTCATATTAAAATCGATACTACTTCCGGGTAAATCAGGGGGTGGGTCCCAAAGACGATTGGAGCACGCACCTTTAATAATGCCACAATGAATACAGGTGTGCTAGTTTTAATATCTGCACTTTACTTTTAAAAAAACATATGCTAGCTACAAGGCTAATTTTCAGCCCGCAATAGTGGTATCATATGTCATGCTGGATGTCTATTTGTGTGTTTGTGTCTGTCTCATGTCTGTCTGTCTATCTGTTTTTCTTCATAAATCGACTGTACTGAAAAAGTGCAACTACTCGGGGACTTTAAACTTGGTAGGGTGATAAACCATGATGACCTCTAGTGGTGCTGTATAGTTTTGCAGCAAGATGTTTACATGTTAATAAATATTAATGAGCTCATTTGCATATAACAAAGCCATGTTATTACTCCACAGTACCAACAACATGCAACTAACCATGGACTTTAAACTTTGTATAGGGTGGTAGACTATGATGACTTTTGGTGCTGTATATACTTTTGTCCATATTCCTGCATGTTAATGAATAGTAATGAGCTCATTTGCATATAATAAAGCCATGTCATTACTCCACAGTACCAACAACATGCAAGTAACCATGGACTTTAAACTTGGTATAGGGTGGAAGACTATGATGACTTTTGGTAATGTATATACTTTTGTCCGTATACCTGCATGTTAATGAGTAGTAATGAGCTCATTTGCATATTTTAAGTATGTTTAGCCCTCCTTGACCAAATGCCTCAGAAGTGCCAATTTTTTTCTTTAAATTTCAAAAATGAAAACAGGTTAGAAAATCAATTTTCAGGAATATTGTCACAAAAATATTCAATATTAAAATGGAACCTGGGAACTAACACATGATTCAGTATTTTTAAATTATGGAAAAAGTACCCTTTGTAGCTCATTTTATCAAAGGTGTTGAAGACCCTAATCAGTGATTTGCTAAATCAGCCTCTACAAAATCATCAAAATCCTATTTTTTCCATGTATGTAACAAGTACAGGTCCTAACATACCTGCAAATTATAAGACCAGAAGCAAACCTAATAATGCAGAATGCGTAGATTTTAGGGTCATTACGGTGTCGCGAACGGACACTTACTACAACACGTAATTGAATGAAATCGTAATCTTGGAACACTGCTGCCGTTTTCTCTGCCGTTTTTCTTTCCTTTCTTCCTTTTCTGTATCCTACAGCTGGAACAGGTAACTTAGAGATCTACAGACTTCTCCTTCCATTGAAGAAGCTTTTTCCTGCAAATTTCAAATATTTTTCAAATGCACTGATGTGTCGTAAAGTAAAGCACACAGTGCTAATTTTAAAAACAAATCCTGATGGGGGTGTTTCAAATAATAATATAAAAAAAGTGGTCATGGAACCCTTGCAATGTTCACTTTCCAAAACACATTTTCTCATGTATATTTGATAGAAACAATTTGAAATTGGTATGTAGTCCACTTTATAATTCATGACCAACCTTTTTATAAAACAAAATCTTAATTGTTTTTAATTTCTCAAACCGAGAGAGGCCCTGCACTAAATTTATTAACCATGCGTAGCGCGAAAAAATGGAATTCGTGGGTTATAGAGTATTTTATCAACGTAAGTTGGTATCATTGTCGCACACTGTTTAGAACGCTGGGGAAAATGTTCTGGGTAAACCAATTGGGCAAATTTTGCCCAACATTGATAAAGAAACGCAAGTTGGGTAAATGTTAACGTACCACTTGGTTGGGTAAATTTTGCCTAATCCGCCCTCCAAAATAGTTTTTAAACCTATTAATGTGTAATCAGGAACCAATTACCTGTTAATTGTACATCAAGGAAAAGTATATAATTATTAATATGCATCATACCTGCATGGCATCCAATATGCATGGTATGTGGTTGATCAAACTTGAATAGACATGTAAATGAAACTGTAAATAACACTAAATACATATATTGATTTAAATATCACTTCATTCTGAATATTATTAATTTTCTCCAATCGTTTAATTAATATTGTATATCTATTAATTATCATTTATTATTTGTTATATAATTATTATTTATTGGCCCTAGTGATTTGAAACTATTAATATAAATATATAATCATATTAGCCTACATTTTATTTTACCAATTAATAGGCACCACGGCGCTAGCAAAGAAGCTACTGACAAATGATTGAACTGATTATCCCCTTAGGGTTGACAAAAAAGAACAAAACTCTAAAAATAAGACAAAACTTAAATAATTGATAAAAATTGATAAAATAAGTTAAATCTAGAATAAATATGCATATAAATAGACAAATATATGCGCAAGTAAAGCTAATATAACATTCCTTCCTGTGGACAGGAAAAAAAGAAAGAAAGAACTAGAAAGAAAACAGAAAGTCAAACCTGAAGGAAAACTAAAAAGTGATAATCTCAATTCTCAATGCAAAATTTTGAATTCTTTCATATTCCGCCCGGCCGCTACGAATTTTCCAGAGAATTTGTTTATTGTGAATTATAATTTTCCCAACTCATTACCATACCACAGTACTTTCCCCAGTTACTTAAGTTTTCCCCTGCTCACTGATTTTATCTTAAAGTTGGGTAACAAAAATACATGATTTGCACGATTAAAGTTACCACTTTGTTGGGTAACTTACAGTGTCCCATTTCCCGGGGATACTTTCATTTTCCCCCGTTCAAGATTTTACCATAAGTGGTAAAAAAATAGCACGTTACCGTATTTGCAACCACAATTAAACATCGTCTGAAGTTTTGTTGGGCTCCATCATTATCCATGGCGGAATCAGTAGCAGAGAGGTTGCGGCAGTGGGGGACTGGAAGATCTAATTGAACGCTTTGCAGGTAAGATCACACTTTATAATCATATAGATAAATTAAGATGTGGATCTTGGTTACTGAATATAATTATTTGTTTTGTGGCTGGTCTTTGCGACAGTAAAGGCTGTTAGTAAAGCGTAAGCTGTTACAAGCCGTTCATTGTTCAAGACACATCATGCCACTACATACTGTGCCTATTCATTGTATTGACCCGTCATGCATATGAATGCACATTCATGCCATGCCAGTACTATCTCTTGATCTGAACTGTTGTCACTTGATGTATACATGACAAGACAAGTCTGAGCCCAATATTTTAAAAAACCATAGCAAGACCACTAATAATGGGCGAAAATCATCCATTTTATCATTTACTAACAGCCTTTTCTGGTCACAAAATCCCACACACAAAACAAATAACTTATCTTGGTACCAAGATCCACATTACATTTATTTATGATTATTAAGTGTGATCTTACCTGCAAAAGCGTCCAAATTCCAGATCATGGGGTAAAAGGCAATACCTGCCCAACAAGGGCTTTTTTTTAAAATCTCCCCAAGTTGTATCACAAAAACATACATAACCCAATCCCCTTGAATCTTACCATATAATTGGGGTAAACGCAATACACTGCCCAACCGTGGAAACATTTACCCAAATGATGGTGGTAAAATACAAACCCAATACCCCTTAATATTGAAATTTGAAACTACTTAGTTCGCCAGGTAGACAGGATGTATATATTTAGTAATCTTTCCCTTGAGATGGCCAGCGCACGATGGTGGTTTGAAAAAAAAAAAACATGTGCGCTTGGCCGGGATCGAACCCGCGACCTTCGCACCACATGCACTACTCGTCCAAATCGACCGAGCCACCAAGCAGGGTCGGGCAGAAAAGACATATATCATCTATCGGTGTAGGTTCCGAAATGGGTCCGTCGTCTCGCTTTCCTAGCGGATAGCAGCAGAACGTATGTTTTAACCTATACGATTAGTAATTTTGTTTTTGACATGTCAACTACTGAGTTCTCCAGAACAAGGCTGTGATATATTTATTAAATAGTTCCCTTAGATGGCCAGCGCACGATTGGTGTTTTGAAAAAAAAAAACCCCCCTGTGCGCTTGGCCGGACCCGACCGGCGACCTTCTCATTACATGCACGACGCTATCCAACCGACACGAGCCACCAAGCATGGGGTCGTCAGAAAAACGACAGATATCATCTATAGGTGGTTAGGTTCGAAAGGTGTCCTTCGCTTTTCCTAGCGGATAGCATCAGAACGGGTATATTTAACATATACGATTATATTTTGTTTTGGAAGATTTAAACTACTTAGTTTCTCCAGGCAGCCAAGGATTTATAATTTGTAATCTTTCCCTGGAGATGCCAGCGCACGACTGGGGTTGAAAAAAACCCCCCCCTGTCCACACGCTGGCGGACTCGACCCGGCGACCTTCGCATTACATGCACGAACGCTCCAACGACCGACCACCAAGCAGGTCTCAGAAGGAACACAATATCATATATAGGTGTTTGGTTCGAAAGGTGTGTCTTCGAAAGGTGTCCTTCGCTTTCCTAACGATAGCATCAGAACTGTATATTTAACATATACATTATATTTTTGTTTTATAGTTTCAACACCATCGTGGGCTCTGTGTCCATCTCCGGGAAAGATTATAAATGTATATACATCCTTTTCTACCTGAGAACTAAGTAGTTTACATTTCAAACAAAATATATCGTATATGTTAAATATATCAGTTTCTGATGCATCCTCTAGGAAAGCGAAGGACACCTTTCGAACCTAAACACCTAGAGATGATATCTGTCGTTCTTCCTGCCGACCCTGCTTTGGTGGGCTCGGTGCGGTATGAGCGTCGTGCATGTAATGCGAAGGGCGCCGGTTCGGGTCCGCCAAGCGCAACATGGGTTTTTTTTTTCAACACATCGTGCGCTGGCCATCTCCAGGAAAGATTAATAATATATACATCCTTGTCCTACCTGGAGAACTCAGTAGTTTAAAATTCAAAACCATATAATCGTATATGTTAAATATACAAGTTCTGATTCATCCACTAGGAAAGCGAAGGACACCTTTCGAACTACACCTATAGATGATATCTGTCGTTCTTCTGCCGACCCTGCTTGGTGGCTCGGTCGGATTGGAGCGGCGTGCGATGATGCGAATGTCGCCGGTTCGGGTCCGGCCAAGAGCACAGGGTTTTTTTTTTTTTCAACACATCGTGCGCTGGCCATCTCCAGGGAAGGATTAATAAAGATATACCTCCTGTCCTAAACTGGAGAACTAAGTTAGTTTAAATTTTCAAAAACAAAATATAATCGTATATGTTCAATATACAGTTCTGATGCTAATCGCTGAAAGCGAATGACCCCTTTCGAACCTAACACCTATAGATGATATCTGTTCGTTTTTCTTTCTGCCGACCCTGCTTGGTGCTCGGTCCCGTGGAGCGTCGTGCATGTAAGCAAGGTCTCCGGTTCGGGTCCGCCAAAGCGACATGGTGTTTTTTTTTTCAACAACCATCGTGCGCGTGGCCATCTCCAGTGCAAGATTAATAAATATACAGCCTTGTCTACCTGGAGAACTAAGAGTTTAAAAATTTCAAAAACAAATATACTCGTATAATTTTACATGAATACAGTTCTGATGCTATCCGCTAGGAAATCGAAGGACACCTGTCGAACCTAAACACCTATAGATGATAGCTGTCGTTCTTCTGCCGACCTGCTTGGTGGCTCGGTCCGGTTGGGCGTCGTGCATGTAATGCAAGGTCGCCGTTCGGTCCGGCCAAGCGCACATGGGGGCTTTTTTTTTCAACACGCATCGTGCGGCTGGGCCATCTCAACAGGGAAATATTACTAATATATCACCCTTGAATATTAACCCAATAGTAATTGGGTAAAGCAGACACTGCCCAACAAGTGGATAAAACCCACTATTGGGGGTAAAATACTTTACCAGTAATCAGAGGGTGTTTGAGTCAATCCCACCATGCACCAGTTTTGGGAAATTTTCACCTCAAAGGGTCATGTGGTCACATAAAAATCCATTCTTAACACATAAACCGGAATTTACAATCGCTAATTTTTAGCCCACAAGTGTTAGTACTTAGGGATTTTTTTGCATGATTATGAACTGTCTTGGTGTTCTTAAACTTTTTGGAATGCTTTTTTGGACCCTAAGTACTGACATGACTGTGTTTAGTACAGTACGTTATAGGTACAATTGGCTATGCATCATGGTATTGATTCCAAACACCCTCTGGCCCAGTAACCTTGGGGTAAAATTTCTTTTGCCCAACAAAATTTGGTTGTTTTTTACCCTTAGTTTGGGGTAACTTTTACCCAACCATGGATGGGTAACACATTACCCAGAAAAGGGGTTGTTCATGAGTGCACCAGGGTTGGGTAAATGTTGGGTAATAATTTACCCAACCGTGCTAACATTGCAGGTGAGGGGAAACGGGGCCCCCTGTATCCGCCAATGCTCTCTCGTTCCCCTCTCTCTCCATCCCCATTTCACTTTTCTGTTCTTTCTCTCCTCTCTATCGGTCCTTTTCACAACCGCAAGGGCTAAACCTTTAGGACCCTAGACCCGGGTTAATTACCCCCTTTGACCCCCCTCTCAAATTCGGCCATTTGGTGCCAATTCACCAGATTTTAGGAAAATTTAAGCATTTTGGGCCAAAATTGGTTTACAAATCTCCAAATATTTGATACTTTTTCCCCTCAGAATTTCACTTTTTCCCCCAAAAAATTTCACTTGCCCCCCCCTCAATTGCAAATTGATAGCCCCACCTGTTTCTCTGTCAGAGTTTTAAATGTTTTGTTTCTCACATGCCCTGGTTGATTTTAAATTGACACATTAAGTGAAACATAGGGGTGTTGATGATTTTGTAGGTCAAAGGTTCATCTGGGCTCATTGAGTGAAGAACATAATTCTGTTTGTTGCATGGGCACACATGGTTGCTCTTTTAATTTCTTAGATCAGTGAGAGTGAAGCTTAATGGGGTTGAAGATAAGTTGGTTAATGTGCAACTGAGGGATTTCAAACAACAGTGTCCCTAAAATATGAAAATTCTGATTTTGCCTGGTTTAAAGCTCTCTAATCAAAAACCTCCCTATCTTAAAGGATTAATCTGAGAACTGTTTGCTTCGTTTGTTACAAAATTATGAATTCTATTTGTATGGACGAAATACGAAATTCAGCCTATGCCTTTCTCTTGACTATGAGGCATATACAATCTCCCTTTGTTTTAAATCGTAAGTTATTCGGTAGAGCCAAATAAAAGGTAAGGAATAGTATTTAGTGTCTAGTCCTTATGAAGATCACTACTATCACATAAAATAGGACAACTTGAAATCTCTTGTTGCACCCTTTAAATGTCATCTGGGGTATCAGTATGAGTCAGGAAGTCATTGAGGTTATTACATAAACACTTTGAATGATTTCTGCCCAGAATTTGAAGGTAAATCAAGGGGTTTTCAGGGATACGGGTGGAAAATCAAGTAGTGGTCATTGATATCCTTGTGGTAACTAACTTAGAACTTTATATGCTGGTCACTTGGAATTGATGACTAGTGTGTCTGTAACACGATTTTACTTTTACTGTCTAAACCCTCAACTAATGTTTTACTTTGGCTGCTGGCTTTTATAGAGTGAAATTTTACTACTTTATTCTTAAAATAAGAATGATAAATCAATATGCACTGCTAGGCTGCTGTACCATTGGTACTCATATGGAAGTATGTCTCTTTTTGTAAGTGTCGAAGAAGTCCCGTAATAAAACATACCTCGGAAATGGGTCTTTTTGGCTTTGGAATGATCTTGCCTGATAAATACTTTGATTATTTTCCCTCGCTTGCTTGTATTCTATTTGCATATGATACGACCAACTCCTCTCCCAATTTGGGTGCAAATGTCCTTATTAAAGATGTCCGTCGTAAATGAAGTTAGAACACTCATGCTCCTTTCAAAAATCTCGCTCCAATTTACAACGGGCCGGTATAGGATTGTGCTGTTTTAGGCGTGGATGGCTTGGCATGATGGAGTAGCTCTCTACTAAAACCGTGCAAGACCCCATTCGCCGCTCGAACGGAATTCCATGAAGGAATGTCGGGGCTACCCAAATTCCAAAAACTGCTCTGATTTGTTTTTTTTTTTGAGATTTGGCGCCGTATGAAGAAAAAACCAAGACCCTCCTCCCTACCATCCACTCGCCAGCGTGAACCGAGCCGGGGCCACAATATAACATAGGCATCATAAGGCTATTTTGGGAAAAAAAAAATAATCCTTAAAACCAAAATATATTCCTCATTCATTAAGGAAACCCCAACCACTCAATTTGCTTTGTATACTATGTGGTGGTGACAAAAATAAAAGAAAATATGCCTCTTTTTCGTCAGACACGGCGTCTTTAAACCACACAATGATGTTTTTATGATTGTTTTACTCGCCAAAAATACCATAAAATTCGTCTATTCGTAGGGCATTTGATCAGGGCCTTGTTTAGTACTTTACTGAGATTATTGTTTAATAACCCGTTGAGCCTCCGTACAACACCCCCCACCCGCGTCAATGTTTGGAGAACACTAAGCAGATTTGTAAACATATTTCTTAACGTTTAATAAATTAATTTAGTGGGGTGGTTAATAATTTGAGCTTCGAATTCCCCACTCTCCCCCAGGGGGGGGGGGGGGGGGGGAGGCGAACTGATGTTTTACCAATAGGTTATCCAGAACCATATTGGAATTGGATCATGACGAATCGTGTACCTGCTTAGATCATCTTAAAAACTGATTTATACTTGGGGGAGGAGTGGGGCAGGTTACATTTTTCTCTTTTTTTCTGGGAGGGGGTTGGGGTTGGTAACCATAGTCCTAAATGCCGAGGTATAGGCCTATGCGGGAAAGGGAAGCAGTGAACAAACCTAGTTTAGGTCTGACAGTTTTAAAATATCTGCCGCAACTTCAGCAAAACGGGCTTCCCTGCAGGCGATATGACTTCCCATATTAAAACTAGGAGTCAAATATGTCGTTCAGCATTAAACTTTATTTCTGTTAAAAGTTTGCCACAATAATATACTGAACTTTTCCATAGGTGTTTTTTTCTGAACCTGTGTAGAATTTAATGAATGCAGAAGAAAACGATCTGTTGCAATCATGCACACTTGCCTGATGACGTACAAGCCAATATCATTTGAAAACAGAAAGTTGAAAAGCAATAACATTTTGTGTTTGCACACTGAACTCTACTCAGTGGATAAGAAGCAAGTATTAATACAGGGTGTCTCAAACAAGCTGAGTGACAATTTGACCAAATTATATCCTCGCCTGTATTTCAATATTGCAACTGCAATTACATTTAGTTACCTGCAGAAAATGTTTAATCCATTGCATTGACTATCTTATATCAAGATACAGTAAATTCCAACAGGGCTGCTGATGCTTTCCAATCCTGAGCCATGATCAAATGATCTGCGTGTTTCTACTGAGCAGTGATTTGCAGTAAATACCAAAAATACCGCTCATGCCGGGTGATGGCCTTCAGTAGAAACATGACGGGTCACGAAATTTTCGTCAAAGTCTTCCGCATTTGCCGCTCACCGTCATCCACCTAAATAGGTGGATTACGTCTCAAATACCGGACCACGACTGCAGTAGAAACATACCGCGCACAAATTTGCCGCAAACACTGGAAATTGAGAGATGATGGGTCACGGTTAAGGTTGCTCCCGCGGAAGAAGTGAAATGAATATCTGCATGCCGCTCACGGACGAAAATACAGGTTTTTACCCTCAGTAGAAACATGCCGTGTGACGGTAAAATGGCCATGAAAATTCGGAAAATAGCGGGCGATAAATACCGGGTGATGCCTTATGCTCAGTAGAAACACACACTTTGCTAAGTCTATGGCATGCCATGACAGCCTGGTCACAGTTACCAGAGACTTATGAATTCTCAGGCAAATTTACTCAAATGTGGGGGATGAAGGCCATAGCATCAGATGATGTCTGTCTGCATATTATGTTAAAAATAATAATATAATAATAATAATATAATACACGGCATTTATAATGCGCCTTTGCCGAAGGATACAAAGCGCAACACATGAAACAAGACAAAAACAAGCAAAAACAATCAAGAGAAAAGATAAGTTTTGAGAAGTGATTTGAAGCTGTTGACTGTGGGTGCAGAGCGGATACTGACTGGGATCATGTTCCATAGCTTGGGAGCAGCTACTGAAAAAGCCCTATCACCGGCACACTTTTTTTTTTTTTTTTTTTTTCACAGACAAAAATACGGGTTTTTACCCTCAGTAGAAACATGCCGTGTGACGGTAAAATGGCCATGAAAATTCGGAAAATAGCGGGCGATAAATACCGGGTGATGCCTTATGCTCAGTAGAAACACACACTTTGCTAAGTCTATGGCATGCCATGACAGCCTGGTCCAGTTACCAGAGACTTATGAATTCTCAGCCAAATTTTACCAAATGTGGGGATTAAGGCCATACATCAGATGAATGTCTGTCTGCATATTAATCTTCAAAAGTGCAAAGTTTCAACTAAAACAATGATTTCCCTCATTTCCCTCAGCAACATCTGTTGAGTTGCAAATGGGTTGGGAAGATCCATAAGTACTTCCCACCCCCCATTACCACACTCCCCCCCTTTGAAGTTCTAACATGTAACAAATTTTTTGAATTTTTTGCCTTAGGGTTAGTGTATTTGTTAGTTTGAGGCCATAAATAAAAATACTTGTGTAGACTTTTAAAAGGGTTACTTATGGAGCTCTTTCCGGGATTTTAATCATGACAGGAAATATAGTTACTACTGCCCCGGACTGCTATAATGCAAGATGTTGCCTTTTTTTTTTGGGGGTGGGGGTCTTTTTTTGACTTACAGTGGGGACTTTGATTTCAAATTTTTAAATGATTTAGAAGTACTTTGATATAAAAAAGTAGCAAAAAGTAGGACTTTTTTCATTTCACCTGTGTG
This sequence comes from Ophioderma brevispina, assembly GCA_023653785.1. Classification (NCBI taxonomy): domain Eukaryota; kingdom Metazoa; phylum Echinodermata; class Ophiuroidea; order Amphilepidida; family Ophiodermatidae; genus Ophioderma; species Ophioderma brevispina. Next base: position 55,752 of record JAMKCH010088327.1, read on the forward strand.
GAATTGGTGGTGTGACCCCTAGTATGGGCCTGTGCTGTCCTTTAAGGCCCCTCCCATAATGCAACAGTTTTGAACCTCACCAAGGAAACCCCATTTAAAAGGTTTGCCTGGTGAAGATGATGAATTCTGTGGTGTGTCTGTGTGTGTCGAAACTTTTGGTTAAAAAAATTTAGCTTTTTAGTGTGCAGTGCTGCTCCGTTATACGTGTAGGCTTATAACATTGAAGACACGGGGTCCTGTTGTGGGTATGGAATGAGTAGGTGTAGGTTTCTTCATGAGGTCACATTTGTACATTGGGTATAACACTTTTTTGAGTTAAAATGTTCAGACTTGGTATGTTTATACGTATTGAGACAAGGTGTCTATATTGCACGGTTACCGGATGAGGTCCTAAGCCATCAGGGTCAATTAGGGTCCATAATATTGATGCATGGTGGTTACCCTATTTGATAAAATTGTGTTTAGCGTTTTCGTAACAGTGACAGATCAATTTTATACTTGGTTATGATGCTTATACAATTGAGACAAGGGGGCTTTTGTGGGGTAACATATAAGGAGGTCGTTGAATGGTCCACTTGGTCTTCTATTCCTGTACTTATTCCTTTGACAAGCGATATTGGCTGTTTTTGGGACCGGAACCACAACCCCCAAACTACTGTGCCAAACAATCCACACGGGCGTGTTGACCACTCTTGTTTGACTGAAAATGAAGGGAAAGGGCTGGAAAGTGGCCAACTGACTTTGGCGTGGAACCCCTTCTTGATGGCGATCTATTACACTGTGCTAGTAAACACTCAATTCCCTTGGCACAGTTTCAGTAGCTTTCCGGCACTAATGTATTTAGAAATACATCCCCTGTTTTTGGTTATGATATATGATACCCAGATTACACAAGGTTCGTTCATGTCAATGTACAAGTAACCCACTGAGAACCGTGTCCCTTGGTGGATGAGTATAATTGTAACTCATAGTGTATATATTCCTGGGTGTAAAAACTAAAACTGTTTTAGGGTTCCATTCAAATCCCAATCGCTACATTTCATTATTTTAAGGATAATGTATGTTCTAGAAATGTCCTGTTCCGCTTTTCACTTAAATGCTAACAATTTAATGATTTTTTTCCTGATCTCATTTATAATACTACTACGCATAATAAGATTTATATAGCGCCTTTTACAACACAATAGGCAAAGCGCTGTTGCCAATTATTATTCGCTGCCATCAGGAACACTTCACAATCATTTCGACTTTGACGCTAGGTCTGCACGCCGGCCAAGCGCACAATCCTATCAAGCCTTAGATTGTATATTCCCCCTAACAGCTAACCCGGATCCGCTTGGGTCGACGAAGCGAGGTAAAGTGCCTTGGCACCACATGCACACACATTGGCCACAGCGGGGCTCGAATCCACACCTTCAGATTCACTAGTCAGCCTTCTTATCCACTGGACCACATGTTGCCCTCATTTGGGGCAGGAGGGGAAAGGATTTGAATGCATAGCGTAAACCAGGCGGGGGGAAGGGGGCACATTGCCCCCAGAGCACTCTACTGGAAAAATCAAGCTCTACCCTACTAGGAACGGAAGGGAATACAGTCAGGGACCAAGCAAGAAGAGGAAAGGACTAGCAGTTGACCAGTAGAGGGAATAGATGAGGAAAGAGACTTTAAAAGTTAATGATAAGGAACTATGATTTTTAGGGCTTATGTTCTGTTACGCCCCTGTTTGAGTGAGAGGTTTCTGTCTTCCTGCCCCCACTAAAACCTGTCCAGGCACAATACATCTAGAGTAAGGGTTTAGGATGCAAAAACCTGATACAATCCTTTCCTCAAATTTGAGATATCGGCACAAGCACAAATAAGTTCAGCACAAATTATAGAGAAAATATTAGAAGATAATGTGCTCCACTACTTCGAAGACTATTTTCAGGAGTTCACTTTGAATATTTAAAGCAGGATATCATCAATTTAACGCCATCATTATCTCAACACGTTGGCAATCCTGATTTCCAATCCAACTGGTATGAAAATGGAGTATGGCGGGTTTTGTTTGTAATTTAACCCCTGAGGTCTCTACCAGACCTATTTAACTGGCTAATACATCTAGATTTTAATGATATTTTAACCAATCATAAACATGGTGATAAAGTTCGGGAGGTTTAGAGTACAAACATTTAGAAGTTCTATTTTGATTGGTACTCGAGTATATCATATTATATCATTTAGTGAGCCAATCGGAGATACTTTAATAAAGGTAGTATACCTCGCGGGGGATTAAGTAATCGGGCAAGACCAGGTTCATCAAGGACCTTCCGGATGTTTTTTAATTCATTAATTAAAAAAAATTGTGGGTGGATTTTTGGTCCAGAATGTGATTGTGATATGCATATCTGATTTCACATTTGCCAATTTAGATTAAATATTTGGATATGCTTCAGTAGTATGGTAATAACCTGTTGTACCACCACCCACCTGAAGTTTTATTTCAGGCTTTTGATGGAAATTCATATTAGAAATCAGTTTTGTACAAATCTCGGGTTATCTCAATTTGCATTTTGAATGTTTGTCAAATGGCTGAGACTTCTTTTGAAATTGGGGCAAATATGTTGCACAATACTTGAAGAAATGCTTGCCATCTTCTTACAAATTGTTGTAATAAGGTTGGGAATTTGCATGAGGTATCAATGGATTTTTGTTTCAAATAAAAGTGCTACATAGTCAAGCTACACAACTCTACAAATGTAGCTTTAACCTTATACACTGCAAAAACATGGTGTTTAAAAAAGTTTTAAACGTTTTTGTTTAAAATTTAAACATTGTTTTAAAAGTTGTTCAGTTCACCCTGTAAACAACTGTGTTTAACTTTTAAACAACGTTTCTCATAAATGATGAAGTAAGGATCACAGATTTCATATTTATAAAACACTAGATAGTAATCCACCACTCAAAAGCCGTACCATCTTTTCATCCCGCGTGCGTTAACTTTATTCCAAGCGTGGTGGTACTACCAATGTATTCATATATTCCCTGATTTGTTTTCCATACGTGGTGTACCAATTATTCATATATTCAGCATTTGCATTGAACAATTCTGTTTCCCAGGCCAACAGGTTACGGCGCATGCCTGTATACGCGGGCGCGTTGCGAATGGATGACCATTGTGAGCCAAATCTTACAATCGTTGCAATTAACTGCTCCTAACTGTGAATTCTGAATCCGGTTGATCTGATCTTGGCGTACTCACACTCGTACTTGATGAGATAGCGCAATTATATACTAGACGGGGACGATTTTAGTCCCAATAACTCACCAAAAAACACACACAATTTAAGTTCTATGATGATCTGTATGTTCTCGTATCTCTACTCGGAAGCGTAACTGTCTTTAATTAACCCTAACCAGGACCGGGTCCTTTGTGCCGGCCGCGAGCCCAAATGCCACGAAAGGCAATCTATTTGTATTTTTAAAACGGCCCAGATGCCACGAGAGCCAAAGTTTGCGTTTCATTCATCTCGGCCGTTTTCCCGTCACAGGAATAAGTAGCGAAGTCAATAACGCCCATGCACGAAAACATCGCGCCAATTTTCCCGTAAGACGGGCCCAAATGCACGAAAAACATCGCGTCAATTTTCCCGGAAGACGGCCCATATGCAACGAAAAAACCGCGCGCATTTACCGGAAAGACTCCATATGCAACGAGAAACATCGCGTCGAAATGCAATCAAAACAGGGTAACTAAATCAATAAATAATTAAATAATAAATAATAATGGATGCGTACTGCCCACTGATCTGCATGAAATTTGTTATCTTATAGTTCGCCAGTCGTGAGAGGCGCTATTACGCTACATCATAGTCGTGCGTGTCGCTATTATGCTACCGTCATGCTCCGGTTTACGTCACGTACGTTTTATGCATACTTAACCCCATAGCTTATTCGAAAATGGTGGCCCGCATCACCCTCGAAATCGCAATTGTCTATGGGCATTTAACAACAGTGTCACCCCCCCCCTGATTAAAACCTTTCTGCTCTGCGGGCAAACCCTCCGAAATGCAGTGAAAAGCATCGCAATCATTTCCAGTCAAAACGGCCCAGATCAACGAAAAACCTCGCGTCATTTTCCCGGAAGCGGCCCAGATGCAACAAAAAAAAAAAACAACATCCCCGCGTCATTTCCCGGAAGACGGCCATGGCAAATGCAAAGAAAACATCGCGGTCATTTCTTCCGGTAAGAACGGCCCACAGATGCAATTATGACCAATGAGAGTCATTTTTCTCGACCAAAAATAGTTGTTGACCTGCCCATATTGCAACGAAAAGCCTTTTCCTTTCGTCGACCGGTACCCCCCCAGATGGAGCGAGCCGAACGTGACGTACCACCTTTTTCTGTTCCGTGTCCTCTCATTTCCTCGTGCGTACTTAGCCGCGATTAGTTAATGAGTAAGGTACAAAACCGTTGAATTCCCAGGGATTCAGCACTCCCGTTGCAACTCTACATTTCCGTGTGCTGCGCCCATGGTGTCATGTGACCATAAACCGAACACACTGCCGAACGATGCGCATTACGCAAGCTAAACATTCGCGCAGACGAACAATGCCGAGCCCCATGGGTGTCACAGATTCTCAGCAGCCAAAAAATAGTCTCTAAAGAAAAATGGCAACTAACACCCGTAATGATATTTTATAATTTTCAAAACACGGTTACGGTGGCCGCCTTTTCTTCAACACGGGCGTACGCTTTAGTGTTATAAATAGAAAATCAATCATCAATCAATCAATTTTTATTTGAATTCAGCAATCACGCAGTACACGACAAGAACATGCAATACATAGTATAATTCAATATGATAAAGAAATGTACAACAGCAAATATTTAACAAGCATTGGCATCATAGTAAAATAAAGTGAACTGAATGTGAAGATCGAGGTCACTGCTAAACGCAGTGCGTGAAGGTCAGTGGCCTCTTTTTAAGTTCTACAATTAATGCCAAAATATAATATCACAAGATCAGGTCACATAAAAAGACAAGAAAACAGACAAACCACATGTCTAACTAGGCATCAAGGAAGGAGGGACAGAGGGAAGGAAGGAAAGAAGGAAGGAGGAAGGGAGGAGGGGAAGAGGAGGAGGAGTGAAAGGACAGAGAAAGGCAGACCGAGGATAAAGGAGTAAAAGGTTAGAGGAGGAAAAGTCACGGGAAGGATAGAGAGAGAAAGAAAAAAGAAAGACAAGGAAGGACGAGGGAAGGAAAGACTACAAGAGAAATGACGTAAGACGACGTGTAGTGAAATAATATGACCATTCATGAAGGAAAAGAAAAAAAACAAGTCAAGAAAAAGGTGACGTTATCAGCATACAGCAGAGTTAATATATGTTGATTATGTCCTTCTTCTCTCTCGATTTGTAACAGGAGAGAGGGAGAAGATTTAGAGTCATTGGAAGAAGATTCCAGAGCAAGGATCCTTGAGTTCTAGAAGTTTTGCTGCAAGGACAAGTTCGTAGCAGTGCGGAAGGATACATCCCTATATCTGGTGTTATAATGATGAGGAATGATAATTGATGGTTAAAAAAAGTCATCATCGAGAAGATCCTCAGGGAGAAGCCTGTGATGGGAACTGATACATGAAGGTTACCAATTGAAGCTTGTAATCTCATGTATTTTCAAAGTTTGACAATTAGGAGAACAAGGATCTGTTTTGTGGGGATCAAGCCACAGAGAATGGGTACAGGTCCTATAACCTTCTTTTGAAGGAGAAATAAAGAATCAAGATTAGCGTTGTTAGGATCAAAAAACACCAGTCATATCACGCATAAACAAATAAGGGAGACAGAGAATTATAGAGAGTTTTAAGGGAATTTTTTAAAATATTAATGTGGGTGAACCATACGAAACTGTTTAAAATTGGAGACATTTTAAGAAAGCATGTGAGTGGAGACGGCCAAGATAAATTATAATCACTTAAAGGGCCTAGGAATTTAGTTGTCTCAACCTGTTGGATAGATGTATTTCAATTTTAATTCGTTTTTGATGTTAGGTTTATTTATTGCTATGCTATTTTTGAATATATGTAAATTTGTCCTTTGAAACATATTCAGATACAAGTTATTTAATTAACACTTAGAAATTTTATAAGTTCAATCATTAATATTAATTCTAAAGTTTTAAGGGTCATGATGTGAAAAAGAATATTAGTATCATCAGAGCAAATAAAATAAAGTTGGGAGTTTTTAGAACAGCGTGGAGGTCATTATGTATAATAAAAAAAGTATGGTCCTAAGATCGAGCCCTGAGGAACTCCACACGTGATGCGCAAAGCTGGACAAGGTGTTGTTGAAGAGGACGCGTTGACGTCCCTCCAGAAAGATAACTTCTGATTCCAATTGTTGGCAAGGCCTCTGATACCAGTTGTTAAGTTTTGTGTTCAAAAGAATGTTGTGATTTATGGTATCAAAGGCCTACTTAAATCAAGAAAGATACAACGTGTGAGTTTTTTTGTCCAAGTTTTCATTTATTAAACAATAAAGCTCATAATTGCATAAGCTGTTGATCGTTTAGGCCCTAAACCCCAACCCGAATTGCTGTGGAGTCCAGAATAATTATGCTCGACGAAATTAAAAATACGGTCATAAACAATTTTTTTCAATGAAGCTTGGATATATAGCTGGTAAAAAAAAAAAAAAAGAATAGATATAGTCCCTTATTTGGTGAAATCGTGCTTATATCACCAGCCTTGAAAATAGGATAACATAGCTACTTTACGTAGGATGAACATACCCGTTGAAAGGGAAAGATTAAATATATGGGTCGATGACTTGACTAATTGGGAGGATGATTTGCTTAAGGCAAGATTAATTGCGATGTCATAGAAACGCGCTGCTATACTGTCTTCATCTTTAGATGTTAGCTCACTAATTTCCTCAGCAGTTGTAGGGGTGAGGAATAAACTACTAGGCTTGTTATAGATGACAGAGGATGCTTGAAATCTTTAGATGGTTCAGAGATTTTTTTCCGCAAGAACTTTACCGATATTCGCAAAAAATTATTGAAGTTCCTCGGCTATTTCCTCATCGTTGACGAATTTGTTGCCATCCATATCGAGGAAAAAATCCGGTAGCTTGGTTTTCCCTTAACGCCTACAATTGATTTAGTGTTTGCCACATTTGTTTAGTGTTCTTTTTATAGGTTCAATTTTTATTAGTGATGTTACAGATATTTTACTCAGTCGAATAAGATAGTTTAGATGATTACGGTAAGTAGTCTATTTTAATTTTATTATCAAATGTCGTTTTTGTGATATAAGATTTATAACGCTTGTCTTGAGTTGAAGCGATTGCAATTATACATTTGGTAACCCAAGGCTTTTTAGGTGATTACGTTTAGAATTAATATGGTTTTTAATTGGACTTGGATATCCAAGAGCTCTGTAAACTTTGAGTTAAAGAGTTATAGGCTTTATCCGGGTCGTCGCATTCATAATATGCTGCGCCAACCCAGAGAAAGTGGCATTAGTAAAAAACTCTTTAAATGTCATTAATTTAATTTCGGTTTGTTGACGCGACTCTTTAGGAGGAGGAGGTGGTAGCGTTATTAGGCCATGGCCTTTTAGTGAGAAATACAGGGAAATGGTCAGATAAATCAGTAACAAAGACACACCCGACTTGACGCACGATACGCTATCATTGGTGAAGATATTTGTCAATAAGGGAAACGCTTGGGTGGCCATAATTTAGTCTTAATATCCGGTAGGACGGTCGATGCTGGTGATCAATCATAGGAATAAAGGATAGTTGATGAAATCAACTGACTTTGGAATCGGTTGCGTGAGAAAGAAGATTTAAATTGCAGTCCCCCATAATATAGCAGTTTATTTTTCATAAAGATATGGTGTTTAAGAGAGTTGTTACCAAAATAGCTGTAATAAAAAGTCATTCTGGACAACATACTCAGGTTTATAACAATGCCACTTACGGTCTTGGTGGAATCAAGACAAACTTCGATAAAAAAAGGAAGATCGTCATTCGGTACAGTCAAGGGTTAGGTCGGGCCTACAAAGCGATAATTTAACAGGTTTAATGAATAAGAAACACCCTCCGCCTCGACTACCTTGACGAATACAGTTCTCATCGAATAATCCGCAATAATCAACTCCACTAGCGTCCCCTGTCAGTAACCAGGTCTCAGAGAACCGTAGATATCAAAGTGGTGTTGCAGGAGCCAGGTAGTTTACAATGTCTTGGAGTGTTTATTTGCAGACTGCTGTGTTCAGATGGAAAGATAAATTGCAATTGTTAATATTGGGATTATGGGTGTGCATGGTGTTGTTCGAGTACATAGTGACAGATATGTCCTTAAACCGCGTGACGTCAGTGGTGTCAAAGGATCCTCGGACGGGGAGATAGAGCTGTCAAAAGAAAAAGCTTGAAGGTTGGAAGAGACCTAGGCAAGGATCAGACATGAAAACACTAAAAACGAAGATTACAAGAAAAACACAACAACTACTAATTAAATACACAGAGTAGCAAGTATACTACTATTTAGAATACATTAGATGGTTTTAAGACGAGGTGGGGGAAACAAAAAAAAAAAAACTATTGTTGTTAACGGCAAGGAAATCGGGTACAAATAATAATGCAAAAGTCTGAACAAAACCAGAGCAGATTGACAAAAAGTGAATGACCCAATTCATTTTGTTTAACGTAGGTTTTTGCTTGACAAAACCTGGCAAATATCACAGTTGATTGCAGAATACATAAATGATGGTCTCCAAATCAATGTAATGTTAAACAATAAAGATACCATGAGCAATTAAGCCAAAATTATATATACAGTAAATACAAACACTATTTGGGCACCTACAATTATGAATGATTGAGTACGCTAATTTTGTGAACATCGGGTCAGTAACAGTAAATGAGGAGACAAATAATTAACCCTGCAGAGATATCAGTCCCACAGGTTTTAATTTGGTAAACCAAAGTATGATGGCAAGAAGATACAATCCTTGCGTAGATTGAATGGCCTAAAATACTTAAAGAAAGTAGCAAATGAGATAAATAATACATGAGGATGCTAATAATTTACACTTCAGTAAACAGGGTAAATTAGATGATAACGTCCCCTAACAGGTTTAAGTTATGGGTAAACCCAAGTTATGATGCGCAGAGAGATGAAAAGCCTGCGGGGGGATTGATTGACCAAAGTACTTTAAAGTAAGCACAATTGAGATATAATCCTGAGGATGCTAATAAGTACCACTTCATTAAAGGAAATAATCATTCCCGCACAGATTTTTCAGATGGGGATAAACCCATGGCATGATGCGCAGATGACAATCCTGTGCGGAGATTGATTGGTCGCAAGACATACAGAAAGCGAAAAATGAGAATAAATAACACATGAGATACAAATAATTTACACTGCAGTAAATGAGATAATCAGTCCCCGCACAGGTTTCAGATAGGGTAAACCCAAGGTATAATGCGCAGAAGATGACAACCCTGTGCGGAGATTTGGCCTAACAACTTAAAGTAAACGATGAGAAATAAATAACACATAAGGATACAAATGATTTACTAAATGCATTACAAAACCCTGCAAATATCACAGTTTTAATGTGCAATATTACATAATGAGGGTCTACAAATCAATGGCTGTTAAATTAAGCAAAATAGATATACAGTGGAAATACAACACTATTTGGGGGCAAATACTATCGTCAATCACCGCACAGGTTTTAAGATGGGGTAAACACCCCAAGGTATGATGAGCAGAAGATTACAAGCCTGTGCGGAGATTGAATTGATTGGCAATAAAAACTTAATAACAATAATATAATACAATAAGACAAATTGAGCATACAGGGTTTTTATAATCCCAGGTTATCAGTCCCCGTGTAGGTTTAAGTTAGCGGTAAACCCAAGCGATATGCGGCAGAAGATGACAAGGCTCTGCGCGGGGATATTGGCCAAAGAACTTAAATTAAGCAAATTGAAATAAATAACACATAAGGATACAATAATGATCCAGAGATTACATGACAAGAGCGGAGATGTTTGGCCAAAGTCTTAATTGTAATACATTGAAATAATAAATCCTGAGGATACTAATAATTTCACACTGCAGTAAAGGAAATAATCAGCCCCCGCACAGGTTTAAGAGGGGGATAAGCCCGGGCATGAATGTGGCGCATAAGATGACAAGCCTGTGCGGAGATTGATTGGCCTAAGAAATAAAGAAGCATGGGAAATAAATCACACAAGAGGAGTACAAATAATTTACTAAATGCATTACCAAACCTGGCAAATAACACAGATTGATTGCAGATAACATAAATGAGGGTCTATACAAATCAATGTAATGAAATAATCAAGATACATGAGCAACATACGCAAATATATATACAATGGAAATACAAACACTATTGGGCAAATACATTATGAATAAATACGAGTACGCTAAGTTTGAGAACACTTAAACATTTTTAATGAATACATCGGGGCAGTAACAGTACATTAGTATACAAATACTTACACTGCAGAATATCAGTCCCGAACATGTTTTAAGTTAGGGGTAGACCCAAAGTATGATTCGCATACGATGACAAGCCTTCTGAGATTGATTTTTAGCCTAATTACTTAAAGTAAACAAATTGAACAATAAACATGAGTATACTATTTTACACTGCAGTAAAGGAAATAATCAGTCCCCTCACAGGTTAAGATGGGGAGAAACCCAAGGCAATGCTGCGGCAGATGACAAGCCTGTGCGGAGATTGATTGGCCTAAACTTAAAGTAAGCGATGAGAAATAAAGAATACAAGAACGATACAAGATTTACACTGCGTATAGATGATCTCAGTCCCTGCACAGGTAGGTTTAAGATAAGGGTAAACCCCAAGGCATGATGCTTCAGAGGACGAAGAGAATCCTGTGTGGAGACAGGGGGGGGGGGGGGGGGGGGGGGGGGGGGTGATGTCTTAAGAACTTAAAGTAAGCAAAAGAATAAATAACAAATGAGGAAACAAATGATTTACACTGCAGTATAGGAGAGGAGATAACAGTCCCCGCACAGGTTTAAGATGGGGTAAACCCAAGGTTTGATGCGGGGCAGAACAAGGACAATCTGTGCTGAGATTGATTGCATAAAACTTAAAATAAGCATAATATAAATACAATAAGACATATTGAGCATACAGGTTTTTTAGAAATTCCAGTTATCATCCCCGTGCAGGTTAAGTTACGGTAAACCCAAGCTTTGATGCCGCAAAGATTACAACTGCGCGTGGATTGATTGGCCAAATTACTTAAATAGCAAAATGAAATGAATAACACATAAGGATACAATTAATTTACTAAATGCATTACAAAACGTGGCAAATAACATAGTTTGATTGCACGATACATAAATGATGTCTACAAATCAATATAATGTTAAATGATAAAGACACAATTAGC
>JAMKCH010088328.1:0-13739 GCA_023653785.1 Ophioderma brevispina
CACGGAACCAAACAACCCTAACTTTGGTATCCCCGCCACAAACCGCGAAAGACTGAGAACGCGAAAAATTCTAGTTTTACTATTTTTGGCATTTGTGTACAACACACCACATGTAGACACACACCTACAAACATGCACAGCCAGGAGACGGGCACAGAAAGGACATACAGACATAGACAAACATACAACACACACCACAAAAAAAAGGGGGCACCAAAAAAAAACACACACATACAACACATTACCAACCACAGGAAAGGTTAGTGGATCAGAAAAATTCCAGACAGTTATTTTAAATTGAGAAAAAAATATTTTCAATGGGGGGTAGAGAGATTATACTATTGAATGACCAGAATTAATTAATTGAGCTGTCACTTAGTGTCAATTCGATGGCCGAGTGCATGCACTGGGTTATCATGGAAAAAACACAAATTTACAATCTGAGGAAATATAAACCATTTTTCAAAAAATTACTCATCGACCCAGAAAGAAAGGGTTGAGCCTGGAAATACCAAAGACATGGAATATGTCCTTGCACGGGTAAGTGACCCTAATTAGTGTAAACAAACACAATCTGAAAGCAACATTGCTTGACACAACTAAGGACAAGTGATAAGGCAAAGGCTTCTTGCCAGAGGCTTACTGTGAGTGACTTTTGTGCTATTCCCAACTGCTTCCATGGCCATCTAACATGCAAAACATCCAAAGGAGCTGTAGGGACACATCACGAACCACAATTCAAGTACCATTTGTTTGTTTAGACCCTAATCTTGGCTTTCACACCTTATTGTCACCAAAACCGAAAACGCTCCATTATTTTCCCACGTATCAAACACAACATGCAAAATTTAAAGGCAAACAATAAGATAAACACGCAGTTAACAAAACCATTGGCTTCAAAACCCCATAGTATAGACCCCCGAATACTTCGGGGGGTCTTTAACAAAAAATTAACAATTGTGATGACCCACACATTACACACACACATTCAACACCACCTACTAAATACACAAGCACAACGGATTGCTAGTGCGTCCTGCCAGATATAGCTGGACGGCCCACAAAAAAATAGCTTTAAACTTGCGTGTGTGTTCCGAATGGGCTCTATAGAGAAGCATACTGGGTGTGCTTAAATACATTTTATTATATAGAGAGTGGCATTCTGCTCATTCATTTCAGGTGTAAATTTAATTTGTATCGGTAAGTATTCTATTAAATATGCTTATGCAAACAAATGGGTTGAAAAAAAGAGGATTTTTCTTGAAAAAATGTCATTTTTCTCTTTATGCAAAATTTTACCCACTTATCCACAATAAACATGTTGTCTATCATCACCAATTTTGCATATTAAGTTTCTATTTGATATTGTGCTCCCATTGGCAATAATTATATAGGGCAGCTGACAACTGCATATTCTCGGATATAGGCAAAGTACACAACCAAGAAACACCAAAATTCTAGTATATTAATTTTTTTAACACATCATTCTTTCTGGCTCTATTTTTTGCTCTGAAAAATACTCTTGTAACGTGTGTGACGTGCATGCGTCTCTGGATGCCTTTGGCAATGTCAATGCAATATTACTTCACTGTAGACTCATTATCTTTAATCATAGTGTGGGACTAACTTAATAAACAAAATAGGAGTAGTGATGCTAGACTACAGTGCAGATTCCTGTGATAGTCCATTCAAGGCCTATATGATAGACGTGTGTGATCAAGAAGACTTGGATAAAGGCCTCAATATACGTGCATTGTTGGGACGGTAGTGTATTGATGTATTCATGCTGTGTTAGTTTTAATTGATTCCAAGCAATTTGTAACAAACTAGAAGTACATTTGTTACTGGTGCATGCATGGTATCACTAACTATCTTTTCACTTAGACAAGTATATTTTTTTCCTTTCAATGCTTTATTTTAAAAGTGGGGATTATTAGCAAGAGCTAAAAATTTATGAACATAACAACTAACAGCGACAGTATGATTAAAGTAACAGATCATTTAAATATTTTTAAAATTCTTTTGGCAAGGATGTGTTGCTTAAAAAATGTTTTTTAAAGGGATGACCCCCATATCAATTACATGAAAAAAATTTATCTTGAATGACCGTGACCCCACCCCCTTTGTAATTTCATTTTGAAATGAGGCTAAGCCCCATTAGAACACTGTAAAAACTACTATTGGTCGACCCAAAATGGGACACATTTGTGATTATAACCTTCCAACCAAATACCTTGGCCCTAAGATTTTGTACCGGGTAGTAGAAAAATGTATCTATCCTCTGACCACCCAACATTTTGACTACCTACATTAAAATCTGTGTTCTGGACAAGACTATTAGTAATTGCGGCCATTGACCCTTCAACGGAATGTGCTTGGGTAAACATTATTTAAAACCGGACCTTGTTGTACATACGTTTATATCTTATTTTAAAAACTTGTGAAAATGTGTGTCGGATTTTATAGAATTTCCAATGGAAGATAACAATGTGATTAGTCTTATCAAAAATAGAACCATTTTATCATCAAAAACATTGAGTATTTGATGAAGTGGAAAGAAACTGTTTTGAAAAGGAAAATCAAGTTGTATTTCACTTTTAAAATCTGAAGTTGTACCTTCTAAAAATATACATGTAGGGAAAATGTCAATGGGTAAGATGATTCACATTCCATGTATTATTACCTGTTTAAGAGGCTGGTGGGTTAAATGTCTTCTTGACACCAAACAACATTGATAAATTATTTGGAAACCTTTTGGTGTATTTACTTTGGCATTGTACATCAACCACCATAATCGGATTGCAAATGATTCATCATAGTTTTATGTATGAATTTGTTAATTTATGGTTAATTGTGGTGTATGAACCATCCCATTTTTAAAAATCCCCTCAATATCAACAAATTTTCTGGCATAACACAGATGATAGAATCAATACTATGGTTTTCAAAGACCTGGAATGATAATGGTGTTTTTAAAGAGAGCCACTCCTAGATCTTTAAAAATATTTTCAAAATGGTGACAAATAGGTAACCATCAGGAACGCAGCTGGCCAAGGAAGAACAACTGATGTCATTTTGTCGAGGCATAAACTACATGCCTTTTCTTGCTGCTATTTGTCTTTTGTAAAGATTCATAATCATTGATCCAAAGACTTTACTGAAATAAAAAGTGGCTTGCAAGCCTACAAAGGCACTCGGATGGCATATGTATTTTGCACAGAGTATATTTTTGGCTGGATGATAAGTAATCTCAGATTTGCCAAAATGATTAGAATTAGAACGCAGCACATAGTTCCTACTGCCTCACCATTAACCTATGCTTTAAGGTTTTTCTTGACATAAATCAAAGGTGTAATGGTATACACTTTTCCTCTTTAACAGTTTAGGAGGTGCAGCGAGGTTACAACATATTTTAACATTATCACACTGGGAAGATACACTGCCCTAAATTCCTTTGGTGACCAAAATTTAATCATGATTTCATCTTCTCTATGGTGGTTTATGTTATCTGCTTTATACTCTTTGACTAGTGTTAAAGAAACACCTTTAAGAACCGCACACATAGACACCCCCCAAAGAAAAATGTGAGGCGTAGGATGAGAAAGCCTTTGTTGTCCCGGTTGACGAAGATTCAAAACCATGGTCCATTCCAGTGTACAGACCATCCACTGGACCGGATCGGCATATTCCATGATGCCCTGATCAGACATTCCCCACGACAAACTTGGATCAGGGGGTGCTACATCCATGGGGATTCGTAAATGCTGAGGGACCGACGTATTCACACAGCGCTCACGAGGTCACATTCAGCTTTCAGCACTCAGATGATATGTGTTTGTAGACATCAAGGGACCTGAGAGCACAATAATTTAGCAGTGAGTTCTGTAGCTGTACTATTACATGAAATTTTTTTTGTAATAATTTTATTATCACTTCATATTTGGAGAATGTTTTAAATCAACGACTCTTTTCTTTTTTCTTCTTCAATAACTTAAAACAGGCCATTCTCCAATTCAGATTTTTTTGACAGGAATGATAATAGTTTGCCTGTCCCTACTTATATCGGTTGTCACAATTGTGTCACCACTGCTTAAAACTGTTTCTAATAATAGAACAATTTTAAATGTCTCATAGTGTCAATAGCTGGACGTGGTATAAAGCACCATGCAAATGAAAAGTTCTGATGCATAAGTCAAACCAAATTCCTGTAAAATATATTGGGGGGGGAGAAGTGCTGTGAACCTTCACCTCAATCGAACACCTCTATCCTCCGACCATAACTGAACCTGAAAGATAAGCCGGAAAGGGCCATGTCTGCCTTCAAGTCTTGTGTCCACATTTTCAGATGCCTAAAAGCTGCGCTGGCTTTGTGTTATCTAACTCATCCTCGTCCTTTTGGCTGGCTGGGCAGTTCTGACAGTAGTTCCTATTCTTTACTGATTATATGGGTCAGGTAGTTTACAATGGTAAGTCATGATGGAGACATTGATAGCAAAGGCATTCATGCACTATTATAAATATGCAGATACAACTAGGCAAAAAAAAAAATCTAAAAACTAAATTGGCCATGAAAAAAACCATAAACACTGAGAGGCCGATCTAACGCTGTAAGCTTCTCCTTGACGGTGCAGAGAGCCGCTGACCGTTTATGCAGCAATAAAACACTGAATCCTGGCCTGCGAGTCTACGTCCAGCGAATAGTTGCTATGCAGCTACTTCCATAAGAATTTGACTGTGTAAGTGCTCATAGTTATTAGCTATTATTCACTATAGTCCATGTCTCTATCTCAATGCCAGGGATGTCATAACATAGAAGCAGAATTACGTACAACCATCAAATATAGGTGACGTCACTTGCAAGTGAATGGGTAGGGGAAATGGAAGTATAGTTGCTATACAGCCCAGGGCAGAAGTAGGGCTTCTCTGAGTAAAGCTGGCCACACCTCTTAATTGCATTATATACTTGTATTACAAAAGTAATGAGAAACCATTGATTTCTGCATCAATTTCAGCGATTGGGTTCTTAATATGAAAAATTCCCTTGAAGATCAGCATGCTTTCTGTTTATCCAATATGGGAACAGTTAATATATTCATTTAATGCAAAAATCTCATTCAGCTCAATCCAAAATCCCATTCAGGTTGGGAACAACTGTATCTCTGGTGTCTCTTTTGGGCTTTTTAGTCTTTGGGCCCTCAGGAAATTTTGACCAAATTGGTATCCTGAAAGGTGGCAAAACGATATTATCCACTCACAGTATGCCATGTCCTTTGGGGATTGGACCCCACACAGCTTCACACCAAAGACTAGTGAAACATACTGAACTGTCACATGACCTGAACCATAATGACGTAATAGGATCCATTTCATGGACTTCAAATAAGTTACCATGACAGCAAAATCAAACTAGACTATTGAGTCAAATTTATTTACCTTGCTTTGTTTTTCCTGTATTGTAGGTGATCCCAAAGCTCCTGAGGACAGCAAAGCTAGACTAGACTACCAAGATGGGGTACAGATGGGTTGCTGGGGTATGGTCGTATTTGGTTTCTCTACAATGATACTAGCAGGTAAGACATTACATGCATGGATTAGTACACGACAGGTACACATTGGCAATATGAACAGAATGACTATCCTGTCTGGAAGGACTAATAAATTTAGGAAAATTTGCTGGCCAAGTAAGTGAAGTTTCTCTTGAGCACATAAAATAGCTCAAGAATTGAGCTATTGTATGTTTAGGCCTACATTATACTTTTAGGTTTGTTTCAGATGATTTGGCTATACACAAAATTAATGCAAGTGGGGTCCTAAATAGTAAAGAGATCAATTATGGTTTCCCAACAGGCAATCGACATTGGAATTGAAAATATGTCAAGTTTTTATGAATTTACATTGAAAATGCAAAATTTGTTCTCAGACGTTGATTCAATTTGCATTTTCGACATAAGCTTCTGAGCTCTTCTGAAAACTTTCTACCTGTTTTTCATGTGCCAATGTTGTTTCAATGATCTTCTAAATGACTATGCCCACTGGGTTATATTGAAAGGTGGTGCAGTAAGGTCATGGGAAACCTGGATTGTAGGTAGACCCAGAAGGAACAAAAAATGTGAAAGGAACCACCCAGATTGACCCAGATTTAGAGCTTATATTTTTAATCATGAGGACGTGTCCATTTATAACATGCATGTATCCGCCTTGTGGACACTCACAGCGCAATTGCTAATTATTATTCCATTGCTGTCAGCAAATTGTCACAATCATTTTGCTTCACTTTGGCAGCTGGCTAAGCAAACAACCCTATCAACACTTAAAGGCCGACTCAGAGATTTCCCGAAGAGGGCGAACTCATTTTTTCAAATAAATCAAGTTTTTTGCATATACATAATGCTTGTCCATATACTAGTCGCTGTGTGAAATAACTAAGCTCGAATCGAAGTCCTTCATTTAGAAAATCACAACTTTGACATAAATTTCCGGATCCAGAATTTTTGTTTTACATGGTATCCTATGGCACTGTTGTACTGTACATAATGCTTACTGAATGAAAACGAAATATCCGATCCATCTCTAACTTTGGAATTAAGCATTTTGGGTGACTAGCTTCAGATCTAGATGACTCTAATTACTAAATGTAACTAACTATATTTCAAAATCTCTGAGTCAGCCTTTAAAGATTGTAATATTAACCTTAACAGCTACCCAATTGTCGCTTGGGTCAACGAGGCATCGAGACCAAGTATCTTGCCCATGGGACAAACATGTTGGCCACAGGGGGGGCATGATTTTACAATTTCCACAGGACCTCACATGCTCTCTGAAAATGACATCTTAAAACTAACCTAAAGACAATGGATGACGAAGTTGTATAAAAAGTGACATTGGAAAGGAACTCTCAAATCAAAACCATGTAAAATGTACTTACCACTTTAACCACTCTGAAGTATCTTGCAAGAGATTTGTTTTTTCAAAATTCATCTTGATTGTACACAGCTCTCCTCACCAAATTATCCAAGCATGTCAGCAACTACACAGTATATGTTTGGGGTCAGACAATTTATGCAGTATGCATGGGCCTTATGGCAATCTTCAACAGCAATGTCTGGATAAATCTACTCCTGTGTATTGGCATTGGTGTCCAGTTTGTTACCACAACAACAGTTCCATTCAGTATTTTGGCTGGTTTTCATGAAAGCTATAGGGTAAGTAATGATACAGAATCCTTCTGGTGGTTTTAGCAGATTCTGCTGTCATCTGGGTCGGAGTTTGACTTCACAAACAAGTGTGTTATGACCAGATCTCTGACCTAATTTTGATGACTCTTGTACCAAAGGACTTTAGTAGGCAACACTAAATCTGGTGCAAGATATAGATCTGTAGGTCAAAGGTCATATCTGTAGAAGTACCTTTCTGTTTTTAATCACCATCTCACTTAACCTTGCTGCTTTTCAACCCAAGTTCATGTGCTGCTTACTCTTGCTCGCATGTGCTGCTTACTCTTGCTCGCATCGGCCGATTAATCTCAAACTGTCAAAAGAATCATTGGTCTAAGACTCATCTTGGGTTGTACAAATTGACCTAAAATGATCCTACCTTTGACCCATTAGGTGTATGTGCCTGCCAGGAGGATTTCCAAACTTTGAATAGTAATTTATTAAATTCTCCAAAAGGTTTATTGTCAGACCACCCCTTGTCCAGCATCCAATACTTGAATACCATTTCTTAATTAAAGGAGAACCTGTACTATACAATATACACTATAAAATAATTATTGAACACATATAGAGTGGTTTCATGGAAAAACAGAATTATATTAATCATAAAAATGAATTAAAACATTTGGTCTGACCATGCGCTATTTGAAATTCGTGCTAGTGTATATATGGGATATGTATGTTATGCAATACGGACGGCGCAGTGTCATTAACCTTCACACATGACGCTTTCGTAATGTAATGACGCAAATGTGCCGGCCGTATCGCATAACACGATATACACTTGTGCAAATTTAAAATAGCGCATGGTCAGACTAGATGGTTTTAATTCATTGTTATGGTTAATATAATTCGATTTTTTCTATGAAACCATTCGGTATTTGGTCAATAATTATTTTATAGAGTATATTGGATAATATCATTCTTTGTACGGGTACTCCTTTAAGAGTAATCGTTTCAGTGCTCAGTTTCCACATACTTTACAAGCTATTTAACCTCAAGATATGTTACACTTACCTCTTAGCCTGTAATACTTACACCTTCCAAATGTAGTCCACATTCACTGAATAAATTCCCTCTCCCCAATTGCATGTATTTATACAACAATTGGAAAAATATTCGTCCACAAATCAATAACCAAATTGTTTACAAAAGACATTAAACTTCTGTAACTTTACCAAACTACATATTTTAATAAATATTAACAAGCCTGGCCAAAATGAAATCGCAATAAATGGCATTTCATTTTGTTTATTTTGCAGAAAATGAACAGCCCTTCACATAAGAGTCGAGGTTTGGGCACTGACGTGGCATGTATTTGCAGCATCAACTTTCTTGCACAGATTCTTGTTTCAGCTATTCTGGGTGCAATCATTGAAGCTACTGACACAGAACTTTCAATAGTGCTTTATGGTTCCGTCAATGGCTTCATAGCTGCATTCTTAGCAGCAACAATAGTGACCTATAAATTGCCTGTGGATGGGGAGAGGAAAGACAAGGAGAATGCTAGTAAGGACACACAAAAGAAAGGTAAACCAACTGCTGACCTTCAGAATTCATCACCTAGACGTCTGAAAGCAGGGAATCCGGATGCAGAATACAACGGTACAGTTTGAATGTGTTTCACAAGAATATCCGATGCAGGTCTTTGTACCAGTGCAGAAAATCTTTGTTGTCTTCCAAAACATGCAAAAGTTCCAAAGTGTATGATCCATCAAGAGAAAATGTACAAATTGTCAACACTACAATTTTTGAGAGAAAGACAAATGCTATTACCCCGGCTATTACAAAGTAATAGCTAAACGGATATCACATTTTGAACAAAAATGCAATTGCTGTTCTCACTTGACAACTTGAAACCATTTGTCAGACTAGATCATCAGCTACATACCAGTACAATCCAATACCTTGCTCTTCTCCCTTCGGTTTTGTCATCTTAATCTGATTTTTCAAATTTCTGACAAATCTCTAGGGCTTCCACCAAGATAGCAATCTTGATTAACTGCATCACAATATGGCATCAAATTCTGTCCGTCAAGTCTTGAATCATAATAATAGTATTTGATAAAATATATCAACATCAACACAATTGTGTCATATCATGTCATTAAGATAGAAAATATAATTTTTTTAAACAAAACAAACTTTAAAACTATAATATTGAAGATTAACAATAATAGATTTCTTAAAAGGTTTTAGGAAGACAGTTTGAAGATGTTTTTCTATATTTTGAAAAATGCTGAATCAGAATTTATGGTCCAGCCTCTGGGAAATGTAGGGAGCATTGTAAAATAAGGGGGGTAAAATTACTACAAGGGTAAATTTAAAATGAAGTCCAACTGTTTAAATCGCACCAATACATTGGTCTTGTTATAAGGATATAGTTTGCCTAGGTTCATTCAGTCCTTTAAACAGGTACAGCCCTATTAAGGTTCAAGGTTATCCTCCGGTATAAGTATAACTTACCCAGTGCTCTGATTTTGCCGAAACATGTTAATTTTTTATCTTGCCTTATTTTATGTTTGGCAACAAGGGTCTACATGGTCTCAAAATTATGTACATAGCTGTTGCCCAAAGAATCAAAATGCATTTGGCCCTTTTTTTGTTAACCTGGGGGTCATTTTTTCAAACTTAGTAACAAGCTTTGTTATATGTTTTCAAATGTGTGTAAGACTATAAATTTTAAGGAAATATAGAAAGCACACCTTAATCTTTTCTCCTTTATTACTTTTTTTAATCAGAAAGTTTGGAAATTGAGCCATTTCTGTAAAAAATGCAAATATTTTTTAATGGAAATTTAGCTTAATTGCCAAAAGAAATTACACTTGTCTTTATTATTAATGTAAAGTATGTACCTTCAGGCAATTCCAACTGAAAGATGAACATTGATGCTTGAATTTTCACAATTTCATGACATTTTTTGCTTCTATTTTATCCCCAAAACAGAGCAGAGTGATTTTTCATGGATTGATTAGTTGTAGTTTGGAGAATATTTGTACCAAATGCAAGCAAATCTTGCCCATTGAGTTAGCAGATAATTAGCTTTATGTCCAAAGTGTTGGACGTGACATGTGAACAGAATTTTGACTTAAAATCTTATCTTTTTGACATTAATTAATAACAAAAACTAACTTAAAGCTTTGTAAAGATGGACCACTACTAACTTTACCTAGTGAATGCTTTGTTTCATCCTCATGCTCTTCCAATATTCCAAACCTGTTAAATTTGCATGGTTGCTTGATTGAAGCTTGTGTTGGACGTGACAAATTGCAAATGTGAACAGGGCAATTTTTTGAAAATTGGCAAAACTGATCACACTTCAAAGTAAGTTGGTAGTTCACAAACCCATGCAATAACTTGAAACATACTATAAATTCAAAGTTGCAGACCTCCTCATTTTTAAGATATGCAGCTCATGTGTGTTGGACGTGACAAAATGTGTTGGACGTGACTGGTGTGAACGGAAAATTTAATGTTGATGGTGCCAAGCCATTTTACAGTGGTTGTCAAAACTTTTAGTACAATTTACTAGTACAGTGAAAGTGCTCTCAGAGAATAAGTAACACAAACATAGAGCTTACTTCATAAAGACAACAGGGCTAATGCAAAAAGTGTTGGACGTGACGAAAATGTGAACAAGATTTTGATTACCCATATCTGAATTAATTCTAGGACCAGTCTTGTGTGGGCATTATCATGAAGGATAGCCTTTGTAAATGATACAATAAAATACCACAGATATCCACCACAGGAGTGTCGGTGTAAATGAATAAAATGGTATTCATTGTGAACGGAAAATGTCACGTCCAACACTCAATTTTGATTGCTACATATAAGTTTTTTGAGCACTCTGCTACACTTTATTTTCACATGGTAATAAAGTGTCACAAGTTGCCCAACAGAACTCAAAAGTAACAATTGACAGGCTCTACATAGCTAAAATGGCAGCTGAAAACAAAAGGGCATATATTTTTGGTTGACGCCATATTGGTTAAATTTTGACCATTTTGTGTGGGCTGTCTCCTGAAATACAAGCACAAATAATTTGGTTTAGCTATGGGAGGTAGGTCTAGTAGAGATGTAAGTAAAAACACATTAGAGTGACTCTGTATCACCTTCCTATAAAAAATCCTATAGGTTTTAAGTGAAAACTCAAAAAGTTGGCAATTACTGTGAAACGGGCCATTTTCTGCTTCAGTATGACCAGAGCAATAATTTTACATAATTTTTGCTCCAGGATGAACTTTAACCTTATTAGGGCTGTAGCTGTGTAACTAAATGTTGGAACCAAGGCAACCTATACCTTTGTAATCCTTATGAGACAAATGCTTTGGTGTACATTTTAACACAATTAGTACTGCTAATTAGAAAACATGTTGCTTATTTTGCACACTATTGGTTAAATGTCTCATGGATATTTAAATGTAATTCTGCTAAATTAAAAGTTTATATAAAACTCATTGGAACAAATAGCTTACATCAGGGAATCATTTACAAAAGATTTACATTTAAGAAACATCTGAACTATTTTATTGTATTTTATGTTATTGTGTTTTTATCTGTCAGTGCTTATAAAATCTTGATCGGGTAGAAATGTATAAATGTTCTATATATCAAGGGTTGAGAAACTGGCTTTAACTAAAAGAATGTCCCAGTTAAGGAACCAAAAGTGTGCCATTGAGATGTGGCTTTATGGTTTTAAGAATCTGGCTGTTAAGATTTTAGTGCCAAAATCTAAAAATAACCGTAAAGTCATGCTTGTCTACCCTCGGTATGCAGTTATGAGAACACTATAGTACTATAAGTCTGTCTACCTCTGCAGTGACGTCAGCGTGAGATTTGTTGGTCGCAAGAGTAAATCGCTCTCGCTGACTTGAAGCGACGGCGCTTTTACGTGCGCGCACAAAGACGGCATTTCTTGACGCGGGCGGGGTTATGACATCACTGCACAGAGGTAGAGACAGTCTAAGTATGTGGGGTCTAATGTATTCTGCAATCACTGCACTTGTTTAACGTGCAAAGTTAACGTGTTTTCATGTATTCATGTAACACTGTCTCCATTGGATGTGACAGTGTCTAACATAAGACAACAAATTAATGGCATAAAACATTCTTTCAAAACAATTAGTGTTCCTGCTAAATCACAAAATTATACATTTCAAAAAAAATTGGGCTTCTCTGACAATTGTATTATGGATATCTTTCATATAACTCTTGCATTTGTAATAAATGTAAAAAGAGGGTAAAAAAGAGGGTATGTGGGAAAGTTGCCTATATTTTTCTGGCCTGTATACCAGGGGTGCACAAAGTTTGTGAGTGCACGATTCCTGGAAAATTGAGCATAAAAATTGATGAAACATGTGCAGTGGCAAAAATATTCAGGAACTTCTTTTGTTTGGGGGAGGGGTGCTCTATTCATGAATAGAGCATCCCCCAAACAAAAACAATTCCTAAATATTTTTGCCATTGAACATGTAGGAGTGGTGGGTATCATTGCAATTACCTGTATCTTTGCACTCCTGCAGTATGTTATGCCAATATATTTTGAAGCCTCCGTGATAATTCTAGAGGAATTATGCAAGCGTGTTCAAACTAAATTTTTTCATGGAATTGAGGTTAATTTAACAATACAAGTACCATGGGCTGATGGTCACAATGAACATATGTGATTTCTTAAGCTAAAGCACATGTAAGAAAAGTGGAAGAGCTAAATAAGATTAGAGCTTATATTTTTGTAATCTGCATTTCAATAGCTTTCAATTGGTTATTGAAATCAATATATGATGCAATTAGCCAACCAGAAATGCTGTATGAAAGGCTGTATGTAATGCTCAAGGGGTTAATAGGTATCAGCAGTTCATGAAATTCTAATTGATAATGGGTTTCACTCAGGATGTTTTGATTCAATTCCATAATGCATCAGTTTTGGGAAATTTCACTTCAATAAGGTTATGTGATCCCACAAAAAATCCTATTCTCAACACATAAAAACCCTGACTTTTACACCCATTTTAGCCCACAAATCACTAGAAATGTTAGCATGATCATGAAATGTCTTAAGGTTCTTATACTTGAACATTTTTTATCCCCAAGTACTGATGTTTAGTACAGTATAGGCACATTGCATGGCATTATGGGATCGATTCAAAACACCCTCTGGGTTTCACCCAACTAGACAATGGGTTGGGAGCTCTACAAAGAGTCAAGATCTATGTCAATGGGCATCTGCATAATCCAGGGGCCCATTTCACAAAGACTTACGATCATGTAAGTTTGATTTATCAAGCATTACTCCACAGCAGCTGGCAACGTCCCGCTGTGCATGGATTACACTGCTGCCATTTGAAAACACAGATATTTACTTCGGATTTACCAAGAAAAATCGAAGACAGTGTAGACATTTTTTAATATGATGCAGGTAGAACCTGAGAAGCGAGCGCTCAGATTCACTTTTATTCTGTCATATTTGCCATAGAAAATGCACGCAAGAATTCCCTAAATTACCGTTTAAAAATCCCACATTCC
>JAMKCH010088329.1:2754-22843 GCA_023653785.1 Ophioderma brevispina
TTTGAAAAATGACCGCCATTTTGTTTTGAGTAGCATATTTTCAGGGTTGTCCACCTAGAAGTTGTTGTGAGAGGTCCCCTGAATACGTTGATACCACACAACCTTTGACAGCATCCCATGTCAGGTTGACATAAAAAGTGGTGTTTGGCCCCTTGGGTACAATCATACAGACCTGCATCTAACTGAGGTTATTACCAAAAAAGGAAATAAAAATCAGTTGCACCACATATTATCAACTTTGGTAATTGATACTGATGCACAATCATATTCTAAATTATTATTACTAATTTATATTTTTTAAATATAAAAAATATCTTAATGTAAAAAATATACTTTAAGAAAGTGTGGTGTTTATATGTTGGGGAAAATGAAATATGGGAAAGGCAAGGGGAAATGGTATGGACATTTAAATGCCTTTCTTCTGCAGGATGTTGCAAGCAAATAATATTCAAGGCTTGAATAATAAATCTCCACCATGTAAACAATTATTTTTCAATCTGGAGTTGAGTCATTTCATTAAAAACCAATTCCACTGGCCTTTATGAAAACAAGCCCAGCCTCCAACATCAAATGCATAAGTAGTACATGCTACTACTTGCCTGAATCAATTCCAACCTTGACAGCACACTGTCACACAATTGTGTTCTCCCGAATACCACCAAGCATTGTGTATTTGGCACCGTGTCACTTTTAATGTCGGTGTGTAAATGTTGCCAATTGAAATGCAGTTTAAATATATGAGACATGCCTGGAAAAGTGTGTAACTGTAACTTGGGAACCATATGTCCAGGAAATTTTGCTATTTGGAGCCAATTTTTAATCCTTTAAATAAAGAAATACTTGAGAATTGAAGGGAAATTTTGCAATCTTGGAGGGAAATTTTTGACTCTGTTCCTGGGAAATTTAGTATTTATGAGCATGTGGAGATGGCAGTGCAAGGCGCTTCTTAATGTATCAACTCAAAATACAAGTTCTTTGTATATTGTCAATAACATATAAGGGGATAACCTATATCACTTTTGATTGAGACAAAAGTTATAAATTCCCTCTTTGCAAGGCTTCTCCATTTGCAGGGAAAGCCTCAAAATGGCAGTGACATGAATGGGAGAAACTTTTCAACAGTGCAATCAGGTTTGATTTTCTCTAAACAAAACTAATGACCTTACAGGAGGTCAATGCATTGTTAGGCAAAAAAAAAGTTTGTTTGCTGTAACCCGATCGACCCTAGAAAAACCTGCCGACTCAAAATTTTTTATGCAAAATCTGTCAACCGACCCAGCCATGATTTTGAAAATACCAACAAAAACACAAAAACAAGACAACAAAACAACTGTAACATGTAAAATAAAAGATCTTTGCTATGTCATTGAAAAAAGGCTTTAAATAGTAGCATGTTTTAGAGTTAAACAGTGAGACGTTAAGTGCTCCTAATATTTTTCCTTCATTACGGCAAACAAACTTTTTTATGCCTTATGCAACACCCTCATTTACTCCAATGCCAGTTTGAGGCTCAACCTACAAATGGTGATCCGTGCAAAGGGTGAATTAACTATAGTTAATTTATGACAATTTATTCTTCTTTCCTCTGCAATTCAAATTAATACTGGCTTGGATGAAAGTGTAATAGATGGTGATTACCCTCTCCTCCCTTCATAAGTGAAAGTCTATAAGATAAAATGATTGAAAATGTGAAGCATGTCTTCTTGCGTAACAGGAGCAGCTTGGAGTAAAGCACACAGGCTGATCAAAGCTAGGTATATCTGTAGCAATGGATACACCAGCACTGTTACTATTGCGAAACAGGTCAACCTGGCCTCTAATTCTGGTATGCGTACCTACCTACCCAATGGGACTACCTAGTTCAACAGAAAATCAATAGTCTTACAGAATAAAGATCATACACACTACTGCTTATTGCAACAATTTGAAACAAACCTAAGCATCAACAATATGCATAGCGGAATTAGCGGCCAGGTTAACCGATTCTGTTTTACTATCTTTGTTGCGGTCTCGTGGTGACGTTTGGTGTACTTTAATATTTAACTAGTAACTGATCCAAGTAGCATATCATGCACATAAGGGACTAATTAATTATTAAGTGACTAGTTAGTTAAATATTCAAAAACATATGTCACATTAAACCATATCATGTTTGTACTTTTGACTGGTCAAATTTAGGCAAAAACTGTGATATAACTAAATATAACTTGTAAGAAAACATTTTGCCTGTGAAATGACACATTTGGGAAAGAGTAACAGCCAGTAGTGTAACAGGCGGGGGGGGCAGGTTGCCCACCCCCCGACGACTTTGGCCAGGAAAAAAATGGCAAAAATCATGCTAAATCAGCCGTTTTTTAGCTCTCTGACCGGAAAAAATTGGCCATTTGACCCCCCTGAGAGGGAAAATTTCCCAAGACTGGAAAATTTGCCCCCTCAGAGCGGGCAGGCCCGATACGCCACTGGTAACAGCCCCGGGTTGACAGACATTGCTTTCATTTCCTGACATCCTTAAAAAATTGACACATACACATTTGCACATGTCAGAAACAAAGGTTTTTTAAGAGTATGCTATGCATCAATATGCAAATGAGTATACCTTATTATGAGTATGCTAATGAGCACACCTTGCTATGCTAGATATTAAAATGATCACCTATGTAAAGTTGGTTACAGATTTTAGCCCATTTTTTAAAAATCAACAGGATACAACAAAATCACTATAAAAGCCACTTGGGTGTTAGGTTTAGGTTTTCAGTACAGGCAGGGGCGGCGCCAGGGTAAAATCATAGGAGGGGTGAAACATCATAGGGGGCGAAACAGTACAAAATGAACTAATTTTGGTTAAAACCCCCTAATTTTTGCACAATTTATTTCGTAAAACCTGTTTTTCCTAAATTTTTAAACTCTCAGGGGGGGCCGTCCCCCTGCCACCCCCTGGCGCCGCCCCTGAGTACAGGTTCATGGGATGCATGCAGAACAGTTGAAATTAATCAATAGTTTAAACCTATGTCTTGAAGGGGAGAGTCCAGCAAAGAAAATAGTCAAACATACTGAAATTCCATACTACAATAACATCCGCATATCTGAAAACAATTTGGATTTTCATGTTAAAGAAAAAATTAATATTCCTTATTGACTGCTAGCTGATAATTACATATCAGTATACATGTTTTGAAAATCTTTCTTTGCTGGACTCTGTCTTTACATGTATGTGTGCTGGAATACAATAAAGTAGTTCAAATTCTTTAAAATAATAAAGGAGAATTACATCAACACTTATAAAACAATAAACCTTTTCAAATCGAAGTTTACCAAATATGACGACCCCGATAAGCGTGCTAACAGGTCATCACACGCAACTGTTGGGCACAGCACTTACGCTTTCTTTGCGTAATGCACGTCACTGGCAAGCAGTAGTGAATTTACACGAGTGTATAATGACCCTCGCGTACGTTGTATTTAGCTCCAAAAGTTTCCAATGCTCAGTTGAAAAGGTCTATTGAATTAATATGTACGCATGCAACAAAATAATGGAACATAAATGACAAAAGCTTTGTTAACTTCCAACAGATGGCTATTTTCAGAAATTAATTTGTTAAATCTTCTCTTTAAAGGTGCTTGTTCCGATCGTTTTTGGGACCCCCCGATTTAACCAAAAGTAGTGTAAATTTTGATATCAGATGAAAGGCCCTATTTTTCTCATCGCTTCCAAATCCATTTCTTTCCCAAGATACACTGACAAAAAAATGCCGTATTAATGGTTAACCATCAATATTACTACAGTATTGAATAGGGCATTGCACTATGCATTATCGCGTCTAGCATCAAAACCTCAAGTTTGTTTTCCACGGTAATTGTTGGTCATCGTATACAAGTGTCAGACTCCCATATCAAGTAGAGAACATGGTAGACAAAAATCAGAACAAGCACCTTTAAGTTAGTAAGCTTCCTACCAGGTCCTACTTTTTTTAAAGTTGCACAATGAGATTTTCAGATTGTCCTGATTTACTGCATTGAACTCCAGGTTTTTATTATATATGTTAATTAAAACAGTTCATTAGCCTTTCTGACTGGCACTTACTGGCAATCATATTTGAGTGCAAACTGGGCATTTAGTGAAAAAAGAAAAAGGCCAGTGTTTGCAAGTATAAAGTGCTTTTGGGGAGTTACCCCTTCGAAACACCCTATGCCAATACACGCTGCATGGGCATTAACCTCTCGGAAGATTGCAAAAGCGTGAGTGCCGATGTGTGCCACCAGGACAACTCTCAGAATGCAGTTTCTTTTTTTAAATGAGTGCTGGTGGGCAATAACATCCCAGACAGGCCTACAAAATCCCCAGGACCATGGGACCGCAGGTCCCAGAAAAAAATTGACAACTGCAGAAAATTTTCAAAAGTAAGGAAAAATAAACAAAAAAACACCCTAAATTTATACAAAAAGGTTCAAATACAGGCCCAGATTGCACCAGTGTGTCAAAATACTGGGCCAGCTGTAAGGACTTTGTGCTAAATGTGCTTGTGATGTGCACTTCATGCACATATTTGACAGAAAATTTTGCCCACTTCTTTTGAAGGTCCCAGGCAGACAGAAATTTTTTTGTAGGCCTGATCCCAGACCTCTGGGCTACACTCCCTCGGGAGATCAAAGAAAAAATAGGGACATTGGTCCCAAATAGGTCGTCTGATTATGTGGTCAAAGAATAAGTGTAGCTAGCAATATAATGCACCCTAGGTGACCCCTGAATGACCTTTGACCTCATCTTTTACCCCACATAAGACCCCTTGTCTTAATGTATAAGGATACCAAATATGAACTGGATTCATCACTGCACAGTACAGTAAGGTCAAATAAAAAGGCGTATACTAAATGTGTGACAGACACACACAAACACACATGAATCATGCTGACATAAGGTCTTTCCGATTGTACCAGAGGACCAAAAAATGGCATTTACCTCTCCGAAATCTGTTTGCCAAAGCATGCCTGTGGGACATTATTTAACACTTTGCCTGAGGAAAGCGTTATAATAGAGGGTAAATGGCCAGCTGGCATGCATGCATGAGTGCCAATGCGTGCCAGCTGGTCATTTAATGATTCATTTTTTTTGCAATGAATACATGTACCTACTGGGTAGTTTGTTCATGAGAAATTGGGGATAAGGGATAACAACCACAAATTGTTCTTGGCTGAAAGCTTTTCTATAAAAGAAATCAATAAAAATATACTCATGGCTGTTTAAATTGTACAGGCATGATGTACTTAACTGTATTTATGTATAATTAGCTGGCATTGTGTATACCATTGATTGAAATTCTTTTTGCAGAATCAAAGATACCTTTTTCCCAAATTCATGAATTTCAGAGATGTCAGCACTGGTAAATTTGTCCAAAATTTAATTCATACTGTGACAACAATTTCTGCCCCACACAGAATATATTGAAACATGAATTACCAGCAACCAGATTTTTTGATTTTTTGATTTTGATTTTTATTGATTCTGGGAAGACAAACCTTGTATCTCAATTCTGTGCAAAACCAAGATCTATATTTTCTTGCAGCATGCAGACCATAGTTATAGACAAATCCGACCAGCCAAATGATGGTCACAATTGATCCGCCATTACTGGGGGGCCTCCAACCCAAAACCTACCCAAATCTTTTGTACGTCTGTACCACGCTTGATTAAGTATAATTCAAAAGCTACACTTAATCTGCACATTTGGGTGAATTCAAGCAGGATGCACCCCAGCTATGGCTGCCAGTGAGGTGTTGGAATGTGCGAAATCGGATTGGTGTATAGTGTTTGTCAAAATCCTTTGGACATGTATGTACGCCCACTTTCCCGCCAATACGACGCACTGTTGGATTGCATGTAAGTGCAGTTAACGCAAAGAAATACGTGCATGTATGTCATGTCCAAGGGATTATGACAAACACTATAATACTGACAAAATCTTGTAGGTGTGTCTGCAATAACTTCACTGAGCATAACCACAACCACTTGTAGGCTCAATTGAAACACACACATAGAAACCCAGATGTTTGGTCCTTTTTTCATTTTTGCTAAATTTGAGATACAAGGATCCCAACATCACAGTGAATTTTTAGTTTGGTTATCCACACTGTTTCCTGTCACATAACATTCAACAATTATACTACAGTTCCCTTCAAAATACTCCAGCACTCTAGTCTTTATTTGCTGTTGTCCAGTCAAGAAGAAATCAAACTTTCATTATTAACAAAATAGTTCATATCTGAAACCATTTTATCAAACACTGTGACCACAAATATATACTTTGTGCAAATTGATAGCCTACACACTGCATACACTAAGTGCAACTGCTGTGTAGTAAAAGCCCAAAGTGCATAAAAAACAAGGATTTATTCCTAATTCCAGAAAATTACACAGCTTAAACAAAACTAATATTACAACTACATTGTTTATACTCTAAAAGGTAAAATATGGCTGAGGAATTCCATTCATTTTTTTTTTAAAAATACATCGGTCCTCAGGCCGCTTGTGTCGCCTGCTGTGGTGGTTTGTGAATGATAGGCCCTAAAATTGGATTGATTCAGCTCAAATTTACTGGTTGAGCTATGAGTATGAGTTGCAAAAATATTGGGCGAGACGCAGTCGAGCCCAATATTTTAAAACTCATAGCGAGACCAATAAATATTGTGCGCAAATCATTCAATTTTATCATTATCATGCGTAGGTTCCGATATTATCACGTATCGGACACCACAAAGCATGATAATGGTTTAAATCCATCAAAGTATGTAGATATTACAGGCAAATGTTATAATTAACCCTTTTTCACATCAACAACAACAACAGACAACAACAACAGACATCAACAACAGTGGACAAAGTGATCCCTATGTGTCTTCCTGCCTTAGGGCAGGTGACACGAAAATCAAATTCACAAATTTGCTGGCAGCTGTAAACCTTTCTTTTACCTACACTTTTAAAAATATGAGAACAGTTCCACCAATTCAACTTTATTGACTAAACTTGCACGTTGAAAAAATACATTCCAAGATGGACCAAATGTAAAAATGATCATCACATGTTACTGCCAATTTTCTTGACCTTTTTTCTGACTTAAAAAAGTAATTTGTATTTTTCTGGAATATGGAGAAGGCCAAACAAAAGGAAGCACTATATTTTTAATTTCAATTGTGATTTGGCTTGTATTTTCCCTGTAAGAAACAGCACTACCAAGGATCGTGTATCTCCATCTCCAGTGCTATTTCCCAAAGGAAAGTGTATAATAAAGCATATATGCTACATGTTTTTTTATTGGGGAAATAGGGCACACTATTTTCGGTTCATCCTTATGTAAGACTGCACGGAATTAGCCTAGCACAAAATCTTCTTTAAGAGGATCAAAGGATTACAAGTATTTTACAGCTTTATTCTGTAAAAAGAGTCTTTACTCTAGTTTAACTCATGAATATCTTACACCAAGGACACACCCTATTTTCCCTTGGTACTGGCTATGGGCCTATCATGTCTCACCCTTCAGGTTTGGGGTGATAGGCCTGTAGCCAGTACCTCTGGAAAATAGTATGCCTTATTTCCCTCTATCCATTAGGGTTGTTTCTGTAACATGACCCATCTGACATTTTTTTCTGACACACTTATAAATTCAGAAACCCTTCAGGGAATAAAGCACAGGTTTATTCCGTTAAGGTTTCCGAATTCAAAAGTGTGTCAGAAAAAAAGTGTGTCAGACGGGTCAGGTTATGGAAACTCCCATCCATTAGCCCTATCACGTCAGAACGCCAACAAACAGCAATTGAAGTTACCTCAGTTGCCGAATTCTGCTGCTCGGACTTCCAGGAACTTTTTCACTCTTATACATTGCTGGGAGTTGCCAGTGAGACGCTTTCCCCTTAGAACACCCATTGCTGTGCATTGCCATTCGGCCGCTTTCCCGAGGAGATCGCCGAAAACCAATTGCTTTCCACTGCCATTGAGATGCCCCCACAGCATATCAGGTAGATTCCCAATGCCATTTTGTATCCCACCATGCACTTCTTCCCAAAGTACTTTGGGGTTTCCCCACATGTCGAGTGTAAGTTGGACCTTCCGAATTTGGCAGATGTGTTAAGGTCAAATTGCAAACCCGGAAGTAGGGCGTACTTTCCAGCCATTGCTTTGCATTGCCACTCGGCCATTGCTTTGTATTGCCACTCGGCCATTTTCCCCTCAGGAGACAGGCAAAAACCAATAGAAAGCAACTGGTTTTCTGCGATCTCCTCAGGAGAAAGTGGCAGAGTTGCAATAGGTGTTCTAAGGGGAAAGAATCTCAGTGGCAACTCCCAGCAATGCATAATAGTGAAATAGTTCCTGACATCCGAGCAGCAGAATTCGGCAACTGAGGTAACTTCAATTGCTGGTTGTTGCCGTTCTTACGTGATAGGGTTAATTAGCTCATTTTTACATTTTATTTTTATTGTTTTACATTTAAATGTTAAATTTTCATAGTAACAAGCCCTTAAAGCCTTGGTAGCTTCCAAGATTATTTTGAGCTTGATCCAATGCAAATTACCCACTTACAGAAAGCAAAAAAAATTATTTACATCCCTTTTGTTTGACCTTTGATCAATTTGAACAAGAGTATATACTGTGCCACAAATAAAACAACTTTACCTATTACAAGTACCCAAAAATAAAAGTGAATTAAACTCAAATATTTCAAGAAGAATAACATAGATCGATTTCAACTGTGTGTGTGTGGAAGTGCAGCTGTTAATTGACACTTAACTTACCCAATTATAATATGCTTTTGAATTAGCAAAGTAAACAGAACTCAGACAGGCGTTCTGATGGCGGGAACAAAGTAGGATAATTTGCTTATAAATATTCATTTGTTATTGAGTCATGAGCAGACTATTCAAAATCCAAAGGCTTAGAATACTATAGAACTTAACCAAACACGTCCAATTCGGGGTTTATCTATGACGGACGGACGGACTGATGCTTAACATCCAGCCTTCAACCAAAGCTTGTTCCCCCATCTGGAGTTGATAAAATATTACTTATTCAAACATTTTCCACTGTTCTATTTCAAAAGAGTCCCCATAATGGTGAGATTATCCTTATTGGCAGATGTCGGCCAACACCAGCTTTTTAACATGCTTTTGGCACAATGCCTGTTTATGCATCATCACACAAAGTATGTTCAAAAGGTTAGCAATGGCCAGCATCTACCAATGAAGTTATGAACCCACCATAAGGGGACCACAGACACACTCTGAAATACCACCCTTACCAATAATGTCAGATAAAACCCAGAGGGTATATTGAGTCAATCCCACAATGCACCACAATTTCACCTCAATAGGGTCTGTGATCTCACAAAAATCCTATTCTTAACACATAAAAACCCTGACGTTAAGGCTCATTTTAGCCCACAAAGCATTAATAGTACTTAGGGATTTTTTTGCATGATCATGAAATGTCTTGTGGTTCTTGAACTTCTAAGATACTTTTTATCCCCAAGTACTGACATGTGTTTAGTACAGTACTGTATAGGCAAATTGCAATGCATTATGGGATTGATTCAAAACACCCTCTGGATAAAACCCTGTAAGTTATCCTAAATGAATACCTCTTATTAAGAATGAAATTTATTCGATAAGCAACGCACAATGATTATATCAGTAAGCTTGATTTTAGAACAGCAAACTTTGATCGTATACTTTAATTGTTGAATGTGGTGCTTGCATAATTAGTACTCATAATGCAATAAATTATTACTGCCAACACATAGTTCCAGCAAAGAATGCATGACAAGCTCTAAATAATATTATGTTGTTTTAAAATAAATGACAAAGGTTGATGAATTAAAGCTTGCAACAAAGATTAACACAGCAGTTATCTTCCAAAATTTAGCATACCTGCAAATTAGATGTTCTACTAGTTTTAGGTGATATATAATGGGAGTCTTTGCCTTTAAAACATCAATTAAAACTTTAGACTTTTACTGACTCTATTTTCAGTTTGGATTACTTACATTTACCACATTCTTCCCAACAAGCACCCAGGGTTCTTAAGCCGGTTGTTTGAGGGGCTTATTTCTTCATTGACATAACAAGTCGGCAAAGTGGGGCTTATTAAAATGGTTACAGAATTTGATTTACCTATAAAAGCTGCTTGAGTTTAAACTGGAGCTTTCTCAGCCAACTAAAAGTGTGTTAATGTGTAATTATAGTTTAATACCAATATTACAATCTTGCAATATTGTGATCTCCACTAACTAAAAACAAGTCCGGTTTTGCAGCACTGCACCAGCAGTCACCAGAATATCTCGAAACACTTTCAGGCAAATGGGATTTCCCTGTTTTCCAGAACAACCAATAAGGGATCGATGGTGATCCAATCATGGAAAAGTTTCTTATTTGTCCTATATTTCTGTACGAGCATGAAGCATTTTCAGATCACAAGTTTTACTTTATAGTTCACTGTTATATTTCGAGTAGCAATATTGGGTGGACATTTTTTTAGGTCAGTGTTTGTAGGTCTGTAAAGCTAGAGTGGGTGCTTATGGTACATGTAGGAGTGACTACAAGTATGTATATGGTAGTTTATTTTTTACACAGGTGGCTATTTACTCACCCCTCCACACATTCCAATCTGTCCTGAGGTTTGACGACTGCCTCTTTCCCATGGTTCTAGATGGGTTACCTGCGTGAAATGCAAAATGTTATCTTTTTGTGTAAATTGCCATGTGTAAGTAAATTTATACACAAATTGGCTAGCTACATGACCAACGATATCAGTTAGTTTTTGTTTACTTGATAACCAAAATATACAAACCAAAGCTTCAATTAACTAGAAAGTTCCATCAAGTAGCACATGTACAGATCCCCCTTTCTAGCGAATCCCTCAAATCATGCCCATATCCCTTTGAAATTTGTGTTTTGTTTGCAATGTGAATAAGCCATAAATTACAAAATTATCTTTCTATTGGTTCTAGATAACCATCCATCTTCACCTAAGTTACGAGTCTGCTGGTTGTGATTGCTGAAATCCACTAGCCTGAAAAACTATACTTTGTTCGGTCTCGAGTTTGAGGGTGACGTAATGACGCGACTCTGCATTCGCTTTAGCGTTTCGATTGTGCCACCTTTATTTGCGTGCATAAAATGCTGCAATTGAAAGGTCAGTGTGTGCGTTTCTAGGGCACAAAACCTAACGTGCGCAGTGACATCACCCTTAAGGTAGGATTATTGGCTACGGCTTCGTGCCCAGATCTCGTTGAAATTCTCATGAAATGTTGGTATTGGTGAAAGAAACATGTGTGCCAAATTTTAATTTTTTCCAAAAAGGCGTTTTGGAGATATGTCACATAATGCGTTTTCAAATTCCCACAGACTTTGTACAGGGACTGATTTTGGCAGTATAGAAAATGGACCAAAATGGGGCAATTTTGTGAAAAACTACACATTTTATTTTATTTCTTTCTCAAGTAATTTACGAGTTATAAGATTGGTGGTTTGTTTTTTATGGTTAGAGAAATATCAAATATCCATACATTTTTTTTATTTTTCTGTGTGTCATCAAAACAAAGAACAGGTGGTCGCAACAACACCTTTTTAGCTGAGTATTTCTAGAAATACTGCAGTTTCCACTTTTCAGAATTTTTCCTAGAAGGAACTACAACTCCCTTGGTGATGAATAAGGTGTCATATGAAAGGAAATCAAATTTAGAAAATTCTCACGTTAGATTTTGCAGATTGAGTGTTTCTATTTGAAATAACAGGTGTTTTTAATTTTCCCTAAATTATTTTTCCCTAAAATCATTTTTCTAAAGAATAACACTTGATTTAAAGAAGCCAATGTGAGATTTTAGGTATTTTGTTTATACACATATCCCTGGAGTTTCAGCTTAAAAGCACCTTCCATTTAGGCTGGGAAAAATTATTTAATGAAAAAATTAGGGAATTTTTAAAAAATAAATAAAAACACTAAAACAAATCGCACTGTCTTGAAACAGCAAAAATATGTAGAGGAAAATTCAATCTTTACCATAGTCAAGTTTGGACTAAATTGATTAAGGGGATTTGATTTTATGGTCATTTTTCTGTAAGACCATTTTATCAGATGATCCTACCTTAAACTTTAGATCAAACAGAGTATAGTGATGACAACCCTCATGCTTGAAGCGATCAACATGCTGTCTTTTTATCGACAGAGTGATAGCTCTAAAGATCACTGCTATTAACTCCAACAGTCAAATAATTATCATTGAATCATATTTTCTACCGGAATTACCTACTTGAATTTTAGTTAAATCAATGTTCAAATTATCATGCCAAATTTGGTACACGACAGTCTCAAATTCTTTACAAGCCAAAAGTGCCATGAAATATCAAGGTTTGATAGATAGATGTAAATATCAAGATGGCTATTCCTTTATGTAGTAGTTGGTCATATACCATCAGCCCAGAGGGTGTATTGAGTCAATCCCACAATGCACCAGTTTTGGGAAATTTCATCTCAATAGGGTCAAGTGATCTCACAAAAATCCTATTCTTACCACATAAAAACCCCGACTTTTATGCTCATTTTAGCCCACAAAGCGTTAGTAGGGAATTTTTAGCATGATTATGAAATGTCCTGTGGTTCTTTAACATTTGGAACACTTTTTATCCCTAAGTACTGACATACATGTGTTTAGTACAGGCACATTGCAATGCATTATGGGATTGATTCAAAACACTCTCTGCCATCAGCCCTAGGATAGAGAATTTAATTTTTTTTGTTATAAAATAGAAGTGGCAAAAAACTGGGTCTCACCTTCATCCCTTACCTTGTAGTATATCTCATCTATGACTTCATGGTATGTCTTCAGTTTGAACAGCTCATTCTTGAAGTATGGTGAAGACTGGATGTTGGTCAGGATCAAGGGGTTGAGATTCATGGAAGCTTCATTTCCCCATATTGGGAGGGTGTTATTTTTGGGTGGCATGTTACTGCCTGCCCTATTTGGTTAATCTCTCTGTCTCAGTTCAACTGTGGATACAAGAACAAAGTTATTCATAGCTTGATTCATTTTGACTAAAGTCATCCAAAGAAAATGAACTATACTCTGTTCGATCTCAAGTTTGGGGGTGACGTCACTGCCCGTCACTGCACACAAACAAAGTCGGCGCAATCCAAATGCTAGAGCGAATGCAAAGTTGCATCATGACATCACCCCCAAACTCGAGACCGAACAAAGTATAAGTGGTATTAGTTTATAGGTTTTACAACTCTAAACTGCCTATACTTTCATGTACAAACACGCCATCAAGAAACTCTCATTTCTTCACTATCATGTGACTGGTTTTTGGATTTTCTCAGAAGATCTTAATACTGTCAGCCTGCCAAGCATGGAAATTTCAAGGGTTGACCAGCATCCCGGTAAGAAATCGGCAGCTGACAAAATTCAACGCCCAGCACAGACTATTTGAATAGAAGCACCGGCAATTTTTTCCCTGCAGAAAGAGGTGTTTTCGGCTTGAAAATTTTAAATAGAGTGATGGACACTGATTTACATATGCTCCTTAAGCAGAACCCTAACAATGATATCCGAAAATTGAAGCCATTATAAGCAAATCCAAGCTTTTTTGAGGGGTAAACTTAGGTATATGGCCCACTGTCACTAATTGTCCACGCCGAACGAGTTTGGAACAGGGACTATGAAATGAGCAGCGTCCGTTCGTCTGTCCGTCCGTTATAAAATGTTAACCCACGTTGTCTGCGATTTATCTGGAGTTCCGTAAGGGCTATGATAATGTAACTTGGTGGAAAGAAGCGGGTTGATGAGTTCTCGACCCAAGTAGATTTTGGGTATAAATTAAGTATCTAATTAGCATAATTTATTAAAATGAGTGAAAAACATAGTTCAGTCATGATGAGTTTTTTGATAAACTTAAGTTTATCGCTTGAAAAACTTAGTTTATCATAAATTTTGAGCATTTCGCGTGCAAAAACATTGTTTTTCAGTGATAAACATAGTTTTTGGGTGAAAAACTAAGTTTATCACTTGAAAAACATAGTTTATCAAACATGTTGTGCATTGTGCATGCAAAAACAGTTTATCACAGAGAAACTATGTTTTTCTGATAAACTAAGTTTAAGTTTATCAGCTGGCTGATAAACTAAGTTTATCAAATATCTTGAGCATTGCACGAGAAAAACTAAGTTAATCAGTTGATAAACTCACTGACTGACACTGGAATTGTTTCTGTTCTGCAGTGGCATTTACGGTTAGAATATTTCGAACAAGATCGCCGTAAGTTTCATAAAAACCTTTAAATTAGCCTGGCCTGGGTCTACAACTCCCTCAACTTTACATCATGTCATGAACATCTGAGATGAGTATACCCAACAGATTCGAAGCAAGTAATCAATGGATTGTTTGCAGCGTGCAGTGTCTGGTACGGTATTGTTATGTTAATTCAACGATTCCCTCGATTGATCGGGAAGTAGTGATCGTTATTCAATACAATTCAATGTATAACCCCAAGATTTGGGTTTGGCGGGCTATTTTGAAATAAATGGTGCTCATCACACATGGTTGTTATTTCTCTTAGAGTCTTGAACACAGTTTAATACCAGTGACTGTTGCATATAGGCCATGAAATGACCCAATTTTGTACACGCAGTTGTCGACTATTCATAGAATTTGCTCAAATATCGATGTATTGATGACATTCTTGGATATCTTCAAAATATACTGAGATAATTAAAATGTGAAATCTATCTTTCAGTTTCATGAGAATTGAGCGATCCTGTCATTGGGGTCCCTCAACAAATATAGGATTAATTACTTGAACATCAAGTTTAATCTTTAGCATCAACTTCAAATAGCTTCCCTTAGTGTGTTTTGGATCCAAATCATCTATCTGCAAAGCTTAATTTGTTCAGAAAAAGTAATTTTACCTGCTTTTTGGTCCACTTTCAACAAAAATTGGCATTGATGCTAGCAGCCGCTGTCGAGAGTGGCTCTTACCTAGCCTCGACACTCCCTCCCTTTGATGCATTCTGAGGTACGGATGGGCAAATGTGAGGCTAAAATCTATTGCGTATGCAGCGCAGATGCAGCGATTATCCTGTTTATTGTATTGCCATCATTGATACGCTAGTCCACACCGACTTTACGCGGTTCCGTTTACGCTCAACCAAAACAAATTTAGTTCCATGATCAACCCTACTCCCTCGTACAGATTTTCGGACTTTTGACCAATCAGAATAGCCTATTTGTACCATGCGATCGAATGTTTTCACCAATAGAAAATGGCGGATTGCTCTGAAAAGTGAAAACCTTTTTGTTTTTACCCCATAATTTCCCTCATAAATCGGAGCCCTGCCCTCCTTTCCAACAATTTAACCTCGTTTTCTAGTAACAGATTTATGGCTACGTCGATACAGGTGAGTATGATAAAAACAGATGCATTTTTAGTGGTTTTTCGAGGGCTAAACCTTGACGTAAAGTGATGCTTTCACCACTTTTCAAAAATTGTCTTCACCTTGTTATTTTACCCCATAATTTCCCTCATAAATCGAAGCCCTGCCCTCCTTCTAATCATTTAACCTTGTTGGCAAAGCTTAACGGGAGCTACCTTGTCGGCTAGCTTAAATCTGATGGAAAAGTAATTTTTTCTTCCCTATATGATCGTGGACTTCCAATGTGAAATAGCGTCATTTATGTGTCTACGCTCATCCATTAGTTGTTTTATTGGTTCAGGCAAGTTAAGTTAGAGGTTATTTTCTCGAGGTGGCACTATTTTCATCATGGATGGACATAAACGTAGCATTTCCAGCTCTGCTGTTAAGTCCAATCTGGGATCCCAATTCTAATTACAAAATCGCTTATTTTATGATAAAATAATATGCATTTTTTAGCATTCTCGTTCGCAGGTATAGTTTCCTAGACAATTACCAACATAAAGTGCAAAATATCAAATTTTGAAAATTGGAGGCACTCTTTAACAAATGTGCCATTATTGCTTTAAGAAAAATTAAGGCGCTCACAGTGCCGCCAAGTCATTGCAAGCCGAAACAGACCCGGTTCGATACGCTCGAGATGTTAACAATGGATCACCGCTTTGCTTCCGATCTCTGTATACTCATCTCAGATTAACATGAATGATGAGATGACTGAACTTGATGTCCTTCAGGCTTCATGACCTTGAGGTTGAATACGTTTGAGCATGACACACACATGCACAAAACAAACATGACAAATTTGATTTGTCATTTGATTTCATGGTTTACAGTGGTCAATAAGCGCTAAATGTTAAAGGGGCATTTTGTGATCCACAGCCTCGTCCCCCAACTTACCTAAAAAATGTTGAAATTTTTATATCATCTGAACCGTTAGCCTTAGTAAACCATGTGTGCCCAATCTTGTGTGCAAATTCGGTCGCATCTAAGAATTTTGCAATTTTGTATTTTCCGTCTGTAAATGGACAGAAATTACAGCATAACTCAGTAGCTTGCCTTTATGGGACTGTGTGAAACAAGCAATTGCTAAACCTCAAAACAGAAGGTGCTGAAATCACGAAATGCACCTTTATCGTGATTTCAGTACCTTCTGTTTTATCCATTGATCTCTAGATATCCTTGAGAAAAGCTTATTCTCAAAATTTGAGCTGATCCCGATCTTGCGGTTTTGTGTTACGAGCAAATGCGCGTTTCCCACGGTCCCATAGCCTAGGCTACTGTGCTGTAATTTCTGTCTGCTTACGGACAGAAAATACAAAATTGCGAATTTCTTACATATGCGACCGAATTTGCATGTAAGATTGGGCACGTGTGGATTAGTAAGGCTAACGGTTCAGATGATATAAAAATCTCAACATTTTTTAGGTAAGTCGGGGGGACGAAGCTCTGGATCACGAAATGCCCCTTTAACGTTGTTATCATACATGTGATGTCAAGTCATATAAATAGTCTAGACTGTGCTGTGGCGGCTACTGATCTGGTAAAACTGGGATGAATTCAATGTAAGCGAGTTTGATAATTCAGGCACTATTGTTGTTCATTGACATATCCCGATTGACCTCTGTGACCCATCCGAACACAATAAAAATCAAGGGATTCTGGGATGGGTCACGGAGGTCAATCGGGATATGAACAGTGTTGTTCATGTTGCTTATTGTTGCACAACGTCAACAGTGCCCGAATTATCGAGCTCGCTTATTCTGCCACCACATCCTTCAACTTGCAGTTTATTCCGTTGAGGCTGCGGAATTCTTAGGGTGGTGGCACAATACTGGTAATGCACTTGTCAAGTTCAATCCCGGCCCTAGGGGTCCCGGGACATAACAGGGTATATGCCGGGACATAGCCGGGTATGTACAAAAAAGTATTGCCCCGCAAGCCGGGATGTTAGCCAGGACTTGGCCGGAAATGTACGTTAGCTTTTCCCCGCCCTGCCGGGACAATCATTGATGATAGCTGGGACTTATTAAGCCGGGAGGTACAACAAATTTTTCCGGCTCTGCCGGGACATAAACGGGGACTTTAACGCATGTGTCACACCATATAAAACCAGGCTATCAGTGAGCAGTATCGCCCGTCAAATCTGTAGTATATCACCATTTTATATAGGTACCATTGCAGTCTGATCTCTTCCATGTCGTGAAAGGCAAGCTATACAAGTAGCACACACGCACATCGTCGCACAGTCGAGATATCAACTAATCCGAGGATCGATATTTTCAATGTAAAATCGCCAGAAAAACATAAAAAATCAACAGGAAAATGTTTACAAATATTAAATCAACTGAATCACAAGAAATTACTAGAAGTTTGTCTGATTCATTTAATTTATAAAATCACCGTAGGTAGTGAAAGCTATTTGATATTTCTTGCTAAATGCCAGGAAT
Organism: Ophioderma brevispina; assembly: GCA_023653785.1. NCBI lineage: Eukaryota > Metazoa > Echinodermata > Ophiuroidea > Amphilepidida > Ophiodermatidae > Ophioderma > Ophioderma brevispina. The sequence goes on from JAMKCH010088329.1 coordinate 20,650, forward strand.
ATTGTCATTTCATTGCATAAAACTTGGGCATTTTAATATGAAAATGAAAATATTGAATCGCTATGGAAAAAAATAAATGCTCATGAAATACATTCTGTTAGCTCAAAATACTTCTCGAACTGCCGCATGTTCCGATATAAATCAAAATTAAATGTAATCGCGATTTCCGAACTTTTTTTGGCAGTGTTATTCCCATTCAAATTTTCCATTTTATCGGGATCATTGCAAGTTTTTTGAACCGCCGCACCGTTCAGCCAAGAGTACAGCCTGTCCAGGCTCCTGCGTTTATAATGTCAGCTCAATTTCCCGCAAGGTGCGCCGAGCTGAGGTCCCCGGCCCTGGGGTCTAACATTTAGAGAACAGGGGGAAATTGAAATTCTCAGTCACAAGATTCCCTGACGTCCATCTCTGTGACTGAGTGCAGCTCCATTGAAGACACCAGCGTGGTGGGAAATAAAATTTTCAGAATTGTCAAAATTGTCAAAAAAAATCAATTTTCAAGCTACTGACATGCCGATAAACACTCCCGATGAGGCTTGCACCGCGTAATTTAGCGTGCGCGTATTCTACGCCAAAACACGCTGTTTACCCAATCGGGATGCCCCTTGGTTGTCCCTCTAACTTTTGGACCAATCAGGGATGGGTTACCAAAAGTACTTCGGCCATTTTAATGGCGTCTTCACTTTATAGAACGAGTGCGTTTTTACTCGCAAATTCTCCCCTTTTTCTACAAAACCCACTTCTTTCTTTCAGTATTAACCCTGTTTTCCAGTAACGGAATGTTAGTTTTATCGATGTAGGTAAGTTTCATGATTTTGTTTACATGTCTGGTGTCTTTTCAGGCCAGAAATGTTGCCGATTTTTGGCGATTTTCAAAAGTTGTTTAACCTTGTATGTTTTACCCCATAATTTCCCTCATTTTTCAAGCCCTGCCCTCTTCCAAAAAAATTAACCTTGTTCGAAAGTGTTCATGGGAGCTATCTAATCTAGTCTGGTTGCTTTAGAATGATGGATTATAAATATTTCATCCCTATATAGGGTTAGGGTCCTAAACTACACTATTACCCAAAATGTAGTATGATTTTATATAGCTAGACCTGTTATCGCATAGCCGGGACCGAGCCGGGATTGTACAGAGTTTTAAAGCAGTCCCCGCCCCCCATTGCCCGAGAATATACGGGGATTGTCACACCGAAGCCCGGCTAGTAGGGGCCGGGACATAGCGGGGGATGTACACAAAATGTAGTCCCCAGACAGTTTGCAGTTGTAGCGCTCTCTGCAGTGAATGCCGTTTCAAATGTTTGAATTGCGCGCCCCCGCCGCCCTGATGTCGCATGCATATTCATGGATGTAAAATTACGGGTGACTGAACTCCAATACATAATGGTTCCGCGTGACTTACCTTAAAAAGTAATTACACTCGCCACACAATGACGGCGTTCCCCTGGCGATGGTGCACCTCGGTTCACACAGGTAAACTTTTAAATTTCAATATTTCCAGGTATATCGCAGGATTTTCATCAGGCTACGCATTATTGGTAATGTTTTTCCTTCTTAACCATGTAAACATTTTAAACATTCAGATCGGCAAAGGTGGAAAAATCACTGGACATCGGGTCGACCTCTGAGCCTTATACTGAACTTCAGTGAACTTCGGAAATTAAGCACACGAATAGAATCGCACCGCGCAGGCGTATTGACCCAGCCAAGGTCGATGACATCACTGGCGAAGGGAACCGATCGGTTCCGGAGTTTGTCGAATCTCTTGCGTCACAATGGGCGCGGTAAATTTGTATTGTTATTAGCGGGGATCATTAGCGCTAATTAATTAGCATTTTCGATCTCTGTACACAGGTTTATGCAATGTGTGCAGGTCACTGCAGGTTGGAATCTTTTTGCGTTGGGACTCACCAGCTTATCTCAATCTAGAAATTGCAATTTTGCAAGAACCAGGTAACTACCAAAAGCACCTTGGTGCTTTGTATGTTACTAAGGGCGGGCTAATACTTACCTGACGTAGACTCAATACAAATTGCATCCTCTCTGGGGATGCAGAACCTCCAAATACACCCCTAAAATAATACCCATACCCAAAAGGGTGTGGTTCCCCCCGTGGTGACATATTACCCAACATGCACCACGCCATCCATCGTTCCTTCTCAGCTGACTCTACCATAAAGGCGGAGTTCGCTCA
>JAMKCH010088330.1:15471-26056 GCA_023653785.1 Ophioderma brevispina
TGGCAGCAATTGCATATGGTATTTTACATAACACCTAAGTAGATCCTTGTGATTTGATTGGAGGATTGTAGGTCACATGTCATTCAATAAACGACATATTGAATGCTTATGCCACATACCGTGCATTTTTTGTTCTATTCGACATGCATTTTGTTCCATTCGTTTCGTTCTATTGCACGCCTCATGCGTCTTCGCAAAACGCAGGTCACCTAATACAAACACTTCACGGAACTTTGCTGTAGCTATAATGCATTATGATCAGTGCTACGGTGCTGCAACGAGTCTCAGAACTGGGGAGACGTTCTTTACGTGAGCGAACATGGGGCACGATCTTGCTGTTTCTGCCTGCAAAGATATGTTTTCAGCAGAATATATATTGGAATTCCCGGCCATGCAGGTTTCTTCAGACCAAGTTTAATGCATTGGCTGTAACAAGTAGTAGGAGAAGGTTATGTAAGTCAACATTAGCCCTAGCCCTAGCCCTGGCTAGAGCAAGGCTTTGGGTCGTGCTACTTGGCTAGCCTAGCCTGGGCTAGCTAGGCTAGGCTAGGCTAGGCTCAGCATAGTCAAGTTGGTCTGAGCTTAAATTAATATGTATCAAGGATCTACTTAGATGTTATATAAAAACAAATAGTGAATGTTTTTCATTCGTGCAATGGAAATAATATTTTCATTCTTTGAAAGATTAAATGTTCCATTCAATGAGGCGTTAGGTATGAAACCCTTTCCATTATGATAAAATCTCAAGTAGACAAAATGTATCTCTTTGTGTGACACCATGATGTTAACATGTTACATGGGGTTTGCGTGCATGTTTCTGAAACCCAGATTACACAGTCCGTCAAACGTCATAGTTATGATTCCTGTATCTAGTGTGGCAAGGGTATTGAACCAAAACAATTACCTTTTTAAAAAAAAAATGAACCAAAACAATTATACAACTGGTTAGAATTGGTTGCACCCATAGGTTTTTCATATAAACTTGCAGTACCTATTTTGTAATATTTACGAGTCATGCGACTTGTAATATTCTTGCAGTTCTATTTGGCATGTACTATTTATTCCATTATATGGTAATTCTCAATTCTGTTTGCACAAACGGCTTTTTATGTCAACCATCCTTTTCTGTCTACATGATTAATTAGGATGGTCAGTAGGCTTGCATCAACCAGTAGAATTGTCCCCAATTGCATATGGTATTGTGTACTCGTCAGAAACCAACATTGTAGGATATTGTGTAGCACTAAAGGTTTGGTTTCACCATGATGGATGAATGGAAGTATGACAATTCACTGCAAGGTATAATGCCTGGTTCTTGTTGGGCCATTTTATAATAGGGACTACTACAGTGTATTTGCTTTCAACCAGTCGGTGATGCAAGTATTACATTCCATAACAACATTTGTAGTAAGGGTGAATATACACCAGTGGGTTGCAGTGCCATACACTGATGCGCATGTATTTGTGCTGCAATATTTGGAAGTCGCGCTTATGTTGCCAACTGGACGAAAGCAAGTAGTCTATAACAGTGGTCAGTGATGTTTGTTTAGACCATGTTTTGTGGAGTCACTATTAAAAATTTTGGAATGTGATGTTTCTTAATAGTCATGAATTTTTATTTCCTTAACCAGGTGAGCCAGTCCCAACAGACAATATCTGGACATGCGATGCAGATGGGGCCATCAAGATTCGCACATCCAAGGATGAGTCATGCAACTTACCATCAGAGACTGTTCATGGACTACTGAAGCGTATTTCCAGAGAATACCCAGGCCAAACGGCCATAGCAGCCAAGGTTGGTGAGGAGTGGAAAAGGTGGACATATACGGAGTACTATCAGGATTGTCGCAGAGCAGCAAAATCCTTCCTCAAGGTATCGTTTAGAGTGCATCTGTTGTTATAATATGGGGGGTAGCTTTTGTGGACGTCAAAATTTTGTGAATGACAAATTTATGGGAAAAGTCCTAAAAAAATTAAACCATGTATTTTCCACTGGTTTTGATTGGCACAACTGATTTCCAAATTATATTTACTAATTTGCTTTGACAAAAAATAGGCCTATATAACTATTATTTTACGGATAATATTTAAAATGTAGTACTAGTATTGACAAATAAGGTGTCATATGAAAGATAAATTTAGAAAATATAAACGTTTTTATTTTTCCAAAAGGAATTGCACTTTCAATTGTAACTAGGTGTCATATGAAGAGAATCAAATTTATTAAATTCTCAAATTTTAATCTAAAATTTTAAAGGTATTTCTATTTTAAAAGTTAAAGGTGTTTTTATTTTTCTGAAAACGAAAACATTTTATTAAAAAGTTGGTAAGAAAATTTAGATATTGTCGTTATAAGCTACTTCCTGAAGTTTGGATACCAAACGTTGTTTCCTCTTGAGTTATTATTTAAAATTGAGACAATTCTTAGCAAATAAAGGAAAACATAAGAAATAAAACTAGCTTCTTGAATCTTGGGAAATCAAGGCAGTGAAGAATTGATTGAACCAAGAATCAAATGAATTGGTTTCAAGAGCAAATCTGATTTTATAGCTATTTTTCAAGGAGAGCATAATAGTCAGTAATCCTAAATTTAACAGAAGGAACAAGTACTTGTTCCACCCTGAAAAAGAGAAACATGAATACATATAATGAATTTCATTTGTTATCAATAAAATTTGAGGGGTATCCATAATTTATTAAACCATGCTTCATTTGTTGTGTACATAAATGAGTGAATAATGAATTTCATGTCTGTGGCTTTATATTTTTTCTTCTGTGTCTCCTGTAGCTTGGCTTGGAGAGATACCATGGCGTGGGCATTATTGGTTTCAATTCACCAGAATGGTTTTTGTCAGACTTGGGTGCCATGTTTGCTGGGTAAGTAATAAATATTCCCATTCATGTACATTATGTCTATTAAAGGCTGACTCAGAGATTTCAAAATATATTTTTTTTGTGTGTGTAGTAATTGAAAATAGTCATCTAGAACTAAAGATGGTAACCTTAAATGCTTGATTCCAAAGTTAGAGTTGAATCGAATTTTCCGTTTTCATGCAGTAAACATTTATGCACAGTATAACAGTGCCATAGGATACTGTGTAAAACAAAAATTCCGGATCCGGAATTTTATAACAAAGTTGTGATTTTCTATATGAAGGACTTTGAATTGAACTTATATTAGATATGGACGATGATTTGTTTGAAAAATGAGTGCACCCTCATCGGGAAATCTGAGTCGGCCTTTAACCGCACTACCCACCTGTCAATTGGCCACAGCGGGACTTATGTGATTTTTTGAACCAATCAGCAACATGGTAAGATTGGTGTTAGGGCTGAAGAGGGCTTGAACAGGGGTTCTCAATAGGCAGCCCGCGGGCCAAATCCGGCCCGCCAACTATTGATTTTGACCCTCGAATTGCTTTAAAATATAAAGGGAAACATAAGAAATTCAGGTGTATTTGGCCCTCAAGTAGGGAACTTTCACATGTGTTAATTGAGAACCCTTGAGCTAGAACTTTAATATTTGGTAGCTGCATTTGGTTATCTCAACTTTTTTTTAGGTAAGTAAGTCGGGGGGAGCAAGATTGTGGATCACGAAATGCCCCTTTACGCTATTCCTGCAAATTTTAAAGGGGCATTTCGTGATCCACAACCTCGTCCCCCGATTTACATCAAAGAAGATGAGATTTTTATATCATCTGAACCGCTAGACTTAGTAATCCATGTGTACCTAATCTTACATGCAAATTCAGTCGTATCTGTAAGAAATTCAACAATTGCTCCTAACACCAAATCGCAAGATCGGGATCAACTCAAATTTTGTGAATAATCTTTTCTGAAGGATATATAGTGAATAATAAATAAAACAGAAGGTACTGGAATCACGAAATGCACCTTTAACTCTTTTGGTGTCTCACTGATAGTGTCTGTAAGTTTACATTTCAAAAGGTTAAATTCACAATGACATCCTATAAATAAATATGGTGTGATTTCTGTAGTTTAAATGGAGCATTGCTATTGATATGTGCAATAAACATAGCACAGGACTGAGGTCACATACTACATTGTGTTGTTTCAATATCGAATGTTCCTGTATTGTTTGCATGCTTTCACACACTCTGCATTCAGATTAGCAAATTCTTGGGAGTCAAATATTTGTTGAGGTATGCACAAAGTGAGAATATTTTGAGGTCTGATGAGGCTACGGGATAAGGTATTCATGTCGCACTACTGCAACTTGGCTTCCTTACTCAAGTCCCATTTCAAGAAAAATACAGAATTACCCTCTTTTTAATTGAAGAAATAAAATAGAGATACAATTTGGATCATAATCATATAGGGGAACCTTTCTAGGTGTGCAACTTAAACATTTTCAGTTATATCCTAGATAAGTCTCCATTTTGATACTAGGATCCAGTAGGTTTCCCACTCTCCCTTTACCCTTTGCATTTAAAAAAAAAATGAGTAATTTGTTTTGCTGGAATGAGTATTTAGTTTTTAGGTCTGGAAATGCATTGTGTGTGCGTGGCCGTTTGCGTGTGTCTGTCTCTCTCGCTATCCATTCTCAAAATGCTTCTTGTCATACATGCCTGGATGAATTTTTATGCCACTTGGATACAATGACCCTTGGGTATGGGGCATGAGGGTGTTAAGGATATTAGGTCAAAGATCATCTAGGGTCATTTAAAGACACTATCAGTGATTTGCTTAATCAGAAAATCGAAAAAATCATCAAAAATAAGATTTTTGCATGCATGTATATAAGTATAGGTATCCTAACATACCCTGCAAATGATAAGACAAGAAGCAACCTAACATGGACAAAATCCGAAATTTTAGTCATTACTGTCCGTACGGACACTTACTACAACACGTAATTGAATGGCGGAGAATCGTATCTTGGAACACGGCCGTTTTCCTTCTTTTCTGTCAATTCTACAGCTGGAAAAAGTAACTTATGTGAATTCTACAGACTTAACCTTCACTTTTAAGCTCTTCCTGCAAATTTCAGAAATATTTTGACCCTTTCTGATAAATCCCTGATAGTGTCTTTAAGGTTATTGTAAAAAAACACCTAGAAATGCTTCATTATAAAATGAATGATAAAATTAAGAGGTCAAAGGTCATTTAGGGATCATTTGAGGTCATTGAAAACTGCTTGAAATCATTCTTGTCCATGGGGAAAAATGTGTATTCACAAGTTGCTCAGAATGATCGTTGCTTCCTTCATCTCCATGTCAGAGGTGAAAGGTTTTCCGAGGTCAGGCTGTAAAATAGGCATAAAATTGTTTAAAGTTGCGAGTAAATGTAAAATTTATGCAGGTTTTGAAGTTTCAACATGACTTCCTGTATGTTTGTGATGGCAAAGTCACCTGTCGGGGTTCAAATGTGTTCCAGTGGCCATGTAGACTAAAGTGTTCAAAGCAATACTGAGCTGCTATATCATTGTTGCTCTGGTTAGTATGTTGTTGGGTTCTTCATGTATTTGTTTGATGGTTTCAAAATCCTGTAATTTGTGTAAATTGATATATTTCGCTATTTCACGCTGTTCAGAGTATCAATATCCATTAATCACATCACAGTGTTTGTATTGTGTTTTGGCTAAATATTTACTGCTTTTTAAGCAGAGGGTGTTTTGAATCAATCCCATAATGCATCGCAACGTGCCTATACTATACTGTACTGTACTGTACTAAACACATATCAGTACTTAAGGATAAAGTGTTCAAGAAGTTAAAGAACCAAGACATTTCATGATCATGCTAAAAATTCCCTAAGTACTAGCGCTTTGTGGGCTGAAAATGAGTGTAAAAGTTAGGATTTTTATTTGTTAAGAATAGGATTTTTGTGGGATCACATGACCTTATAGATGTGAAATTTCCTAAAACTGGTGCATTGTGGGATTGACTCGACACCCTCTGGCTTTTAAGGTACGCCAGCTGAATACACAACAGTAGTAAAACCACATCCAGCATTAGTCACAAGCGATGTAATCAATTAACTGCTTGTTCTGTGAGAGTTGATGATGTTAACTACAACAGGTAGTGGTACATGTAGTTCAGACTAGAGAGAAATTCTCAGTGCCGTAACAATGAACAACATTGACAAGTTGCGATATTAACAAAAGCAATGGTTGTTTATTGTTGTGAGGAAATGCATTGTTTCCATATGTGAAAGAACAAGAATGGAGTCATATGACCATGTAGAAATTCTTAGACAAATACTCATGTAACCTCTAGCCCTTGAACTAGGGCTTGCTTATTCAGGTAAAAGTAAAGTAACAATTGAGCTGCTGATGCCAGGAGTGTTCCCAGACCATTTTCAAAGGGGGGTGTTGCCAGTGAAAAGTGTCCATTTGCCAACACAATTTCAAAATGTTTTCAGCTCGCTACGCTCTGAAAATTTAAAAAATTTTGTCGGCAAATGCCAACACTATTTTTACTGTAGGTTCAAAAATCTGAGGGGGCGAATGTCATTACAAAATTGCTCAGTTATACTGCATATTAGGAATTGAAAGTAAAATCTTCAGACAAAATCAGTAACAAAATGTTTTATTTCATTAAAATATTCCACCTACATGTATATATTTTACTTAAATAGCGATTTTGCTGAGAAGTCAACCTTTTGCCGACGCAATTCTGTAAATGGGGATTTACAGAACCCAGCGGGGCAAAATCCTTTTAAAATTTTTAAGGTGGTTCTTTCAAGCTGTTTCTAAAGTGCAACTTTAGTGGGTCAAGCATATTGTTTGTTTGATTTAGTCTTGGTTTTGCTTTCTAGTTCATGCTTCAGTTGGTCATATTACCATTATAAAGTACAAACTGTAAATCTGGTGCATATATTTTAAGATTACCATATTGTTTTAGTATTATGAGTATACCAAAATGAAATATGAAAGACTGGGTAATATTGCATTATTTGTTATATTTTAGCACACCCAAAATTAAGTATTGTTAAATTTTAAATTTGCACTATCTTAAATTTCAGATTTCAAGGTAGTTCATAAAAATTTGCAGAAATATTAAGTGTGATTTTTTTGTCTTTTGTTTATTTTTTATACATGAATTTTAAAAGAAAATACAAGGCCTATTCACATATTGCATGCTTGCATGAGATCAGTGAAGATAATGATTCTGTTGAATAGCAAAAAGTGGCTATAAAAAGTAACTATTGCCCTCATGAACTATGGAAATAGATGTTGACTGGAAAGTCCAAGAATGGATACCTCTGGGGAAAAATATTTGAAGCAAAGTCCAAGAATAGATCTCTCTGAGGAAAATGTTAAAGGCACTATCAGTGATTTGCTAAATCAGAAAATCAAAAAAAAAATAAAAACATACATATCCTAACATACCCTACAAGTTATAAGGCCAAACGCAAACTAATTAGGACAAAATTGGATAATTTAGTCATTACTGTCTGTACGGACACTTGGTGCAACACGTAAGCAAATGGAGATTCATATCTTTGAACACCGCTGTTTTCTTCCTTTTCTGCCAATTTTTCAGTTGCAAAAAATATCTTGCGAGAATTCTACAGACTTATCCTTCACTTTTGAGCTATTCCTGCAAATTTCAAATATTTTGACTCTTTCGAGTAAATCACTGATAGTGTCTTTAATAGCAAAGTCCAAGAATAGATCTCTCTGGGGGAAAATGTTAGTAGCAAAAACCAAGAATAGATCTCTCCGTGGAAAATGTTAGGAGCACACTGTATTTTGAATCGCATGAATTGCATGCTTATGGTGCAGCTTTAAAAACATTAAGGAATGTGATGTCTTCAAGCAATCAATGTGAGAACCGTATTCATCCAAATAAAGCAACAGTGCCCCACCCTTTGCATCTAGTATCACTCAAATCATATCCTGTTAACTCCATCACAGCCCATTGTTGCAGACTATCCAAACAGTGAATTTTCAATGATGGTCAGTGGAAGTATTAGAATTCAAAATTGAGGTAACTCTTGAAACTTTTTTGTTACATAATTTACACACAAAAAAAAAATACAAAGTTTGTCCTAATAAAAAGCCCATGGATAGGGATTAACTCCCTTGAAGCAATAACAGCACAACTAACTAACTAACTAACACTCCCCCCCCCTAAATTTTCAAATTTGTGAGAATTATGCACAGTTGTGCTGGTAATATCTAGTAAGCTACACCTGTGAATGGTAAAGCTCAAAAGTTTGAATGCGTCATAAAAGAAGGGATTTTGTAATTAGGTTTGGAGATCACCTGGGGGATCACCGATCCTAATACAGTGGCAGCCCTTGAAACGTGCTGACGTCTGTCTGTGTATTATGAAATTACACAATCACATGAAAATGATGCTAACTTGACAAACATGAACCAACGGAACAGCTAATGATCAGTGTTGATGCATACATTGGGCTATTTCCCAGCTATTTCATATTGGAAGGACGTTTTCAGCGGCCATTTTGATACTACCATTCACAGGTATAGTTTACTAGCCAATTACCCATGTAACTGTGCCAAAATCTCAAAATTTTTGATAATTGGGGGCGCTTTCCAAAAAAATGTGCTGTTATTGCTTCAAGTGCCGTGAGCAAAATAGGTTGAATGCAATACATCAAGATCCGCAAAAAAGAGATAACATGTCGATATTAAGCAATAGGTCTAGGTTTTTCTAACATAGAAGCAACCATTCATAAAAATGTTGAAGCAACAATTGGGAAAATTGGGTGCACAATAATCAAAATAATGTGTACCTGGTAAAGAAGGTGAATATTAAGGTTCATTATTGGGTGGGATATCATTAGAGTTAGTATTGAAAAGATAAACAAGTTTATTTATTTGAGAGAGTTTGCAAGATTGTTACTCGTACCACATAGGCCTATGATTCCTTGTTTTGACCCATTATCTAGTACTGCATTTGTACACGCTTCCATACTTGGGACTTGCCTCCATACTTAGGGCTGTGTGGTATTACTGTAATTATGACAACCCGTTTTGTAACAAGTACTAGTACAAAAAAATTAAACGGTGTGCAACTTTGCTGATGGGACCCATACTTAAAGTTCACTCAAGTGCAAAAAGTACAGGTCATACAGAGGCAAATTTTCTAAGCTAGGTCTGCAAAGTTCAGTACAGTATTTACTCTTTGAATACAATAGTTATGTATTTGAAAATTGTGTTTGTGATAGTTCATAGAGAAAGCGTAATTTCACACATATTAATCGGCCATGTTTAGTCCAAGTTTGGAAATCTGGTGGTGCTTATCAATGTTTTGTATTCTTGCATGAGACGATCAAATTATATTGTCAGTGGGGATCTAGCTGGTTTAACACAAGGCCAAAATGTTTGCCATTACAGAGGAAATATATCAGGATCGGCCAGATTTTTTTCTTTAAGGTGAACTTCATACCGTTTTTAAAGAGAATACAACCACTATTGAAAGCAAAGATATTTTATTTCACTTGTATTTTTTTGTCTTTGTGTGAGTAAAAAAAATTATAAATGAAAGCCATGGGTCGATCAGCAGATTTTTTTTTTAGGGTCGCTCGGGTTATGGCAAACTGTTTTTTTTTACCTAAGTGTAGATCTTGTCAAGTTTAAAGCTTTGCTCTTTGATACTTGCTCAGGTGTTTATGTTGTTGTTGTTTTTTCAATAAAATATAAGTAAGATTTGGTCAGATGAAGGGAATTAAAGGGGTTTGACGTGTTAGTGAACTGGTCGATAAAATTTTCCAGAATTCACATATATGGTATTTACAACGGTGCTGATTAAGAATCTGAAATAAAAAATGGGGGTCACCGACTTTGTTTTTGAACTATAGCCGAAACAAAAAAGGTATGTTGTCACTTTTTAAACCACGCAAGTCTATGGGAAAAGTCAAAATTTGACCTTTGGATCGCCTACAAAATAAAAACTTTTCGATGAAATGTTGTCATTTCTAAATATGTTGAGGTCCCGATGCCGTTCTTCAAAATTTTGAAATAAAAAATGGGGGTCACCGACTTTTTCCATTGACTAAAACAACTAAAATTTTAGTCGTCTTAACAATTTGGGCGCCTCATTGGGCCACAAGAAAAGTTTGCGGCACATTCGGTATGCAGCAGAGCAGTGAACGCGTGCGTAGAGGATGCGCACCTGAAAGCGGGCGTAGAGGACCCGCGATTGACAGGATTTGTTTTTGTTTTAATTCTTCGCGCGAATAAACGCAAACAAAACGCACAGAGATCCACGGTATCTGCGCATGGAACTTTCGCACCTCAAAATGCAAAGTCTTTATTTTGCCGCCTTCAATGGGTGCTAAATTGAATGCTCAAAGCTCAAAACAGCTTGCAGGTAAACAGATCACACATCAAACTCCTTAAATTCAGGTTGAGTGAAATTTGAACCTACTATCATCCCAAATAAACTCATTCCTACTTTAATGAAAAACATTCCATATCACTTTTAAATTGTTAGTATAATTTCCTGATACCTTTAAATTGTTGGTATAATTTCCTGTACTGCATTTGTCTTTCCTTATTTGGTGAAAAACCTTGATTATCAAGAGGAATACAAGGTACAAAGTTGGTAGTTGACACCAGGTGTATGGGTTAATAGGAAATGACTAGCAG
>JAMKCH010088333.1:17235-31578 GCA_023653785.1 Ophioderma brevispina
TTTCTTATAAGCTGCATACAATACTGCCTATTATATGAGTGCACCCAGGCAAAGTTAATCTCTTTGACAATCTTAAGCCCTCACCCAAGATAAACAGTTGGTGGAATCATCTTGAATTCAATCTGATTGACTTCTTTTGTATCTGGATTTGGGTCTTGAATTCATTGTAGTATTTTCTTCAGGGTCTTGAATTCATGGATGCAACAAAAGTTAATTCCTCATTGTACTGGGTATTTAAATTCAAGATGATTTTTCCAATTCAAGACATTTTCAGTTTACAGTGATATGGAATTACTATTATGACACAATATTTGGGTGCCTCAAAAATCTCTTGTTGCACCTTTATTTGCATGAAATTAGTGTATTTAAACTTTCCCAATACTGTCTTGGTGTTTTGATTGCATGTGTGTGTGCAAATTAAAGGTGCATATTCCGATCATCTTGCCCCCCCCCCCATTTACCCGGAAGTAGTATCAATTTTGATATCAGACAAAAGGCCATATTTTTCTCATTGTCGTCCTGAAATTTGAGCCCTCAAATCCATTTCATTCCCAAGATATAAAAAAAAACCAAATTAATGGTTAACCATCAATATTAGCAGAGTATTGAAATATTTGCAATGTGCATTATTGCTTTTACCATCAAAACCGCAAGTTTGTTTCCCACAGTACTTGATGGGGCGTATGTGCAAGTGCCAGGCTCTCATATCAAGTAAAGAACACAACAGACATAAATCGGAAGCACCTTTAAGTTTGCACAAAGCTTACCTTTATCCCTAATTATGTTAATTATCATTTTCTACATCTTTCAATTGATAATTGAGCAATTTCTCTAGCCCAATATCAAGAGTTAAATACTCAACTCCATGCTCTAACTTACTCTTTGCAGACTTGTAGTTAACCGGTTATTCCGAGGGGGCAAATTTCCTGCAAGTACAAAAATATCCCAATTGCAGTGAAGGAATTTCCAACTTGCAGGACAAAAGCTGCAAAAGGGCTGAGGTAGCATAAACATCTGTCCCTGGGGAGGGGTGTAAACAGCCTGGCACTTCCAAACCCAGGGGCATTCGGTGACAGAGGACTCCAAAAAATCAGGGTCTTTGGGGGAGAGACAGCCAAAATGCCCTCAAAATAGGGGTTTTGTGAGTGACAAACTTACAAAATCTTCCCAAAACTGGGTTTCTCTTTAGAAAGTTTTGCAAAAATTTCATGCAAAATAAGGGTCTTTGGGTGAAAATTTTCATTTTTTTTCCAACAAAATAGGGGTCTTTGGGTGGCAGTGGTAAAATTGTCAAAAATGGGGTCTTTGGGTGACATTTCAAAATATATGGCGTCTTTAGGTGACAGCGTTGCTGAAAGTGGGGGGTCTTAACAGCCTTACACAGAGATGTAACTTTTCTGGAAATTTCCACATTTTTGGCCATAAATAAAAAAATTAAGTACCAATTTATTTTAGAGAAGGGTTCTTGTACCCTAAACTCGCGTAAAAATACACATTTCCTGGAGCTTCACCGGATGCTACGCTAAAATTTGGCCTTCCTGTCGATTCAAATTTTGGATTTTCAGGAAATGGGACTACTCCTCTGTTACATCTCTGCTTATATTAAAGGGGGATGGCCCGATTTAAGGATATGGAGTTTTCATCTTGATAGATTGGCCTTCACCCCAAAACCCCATCTGTAAAGTTTCGCGCCGATATTTCAATCCATTTTCATGTGGGAGCTAAAAGCGTGATTTTGTAAGCCTCATAGAGTACTGTGTAAAATCAATATTGGTCGACCAAAATGGGGTACATTTTTGCTCATAACTTCCAAACCAATAGTCGGGTGGATATGGTTCAAATTATGCCCTGACCGTAAAGTTGAGTATATACACAATGTTTTTGCTGAAAATGATAGATTAGTGTGTGTAGAATAAGAATCTGCCGGGTGCCACCTGGGCATCCTTGGGCATTTTGAGAAATTCAAGATGGCGTCGCCATAAATGATAATTATATATTCAACCCTATATTATCAAACTATGGAGTTACTAGATATACTATAGGATCCAATGAACAAGTGCATGATACTTGTAACATATATTTAGGAACTCCGTAGTTTGATAATATAGAGTAGAATAGATAATTATCATTTATGGCAACGCCATCTTGGATTTCTCAAAATGCTCAAGGATGCCCAGGTGGCACCCGGCAGATTCTTGTTCTACACACCCTAATCTATAATTTTCAGCAAAAAAATTGCATATATACTCAACTGTACGGTCACATGAAGGTTCTACCTGACTACAAACATCCTTTGGCCCTAAGATTTCACAGGGTAAATGAGAAAAATAGTAGCTTGCTTCTGATACCAAAATGTTGACCACTTCCGGTAAAATCCGGGGCTTCTGGGGACGAGGCTATTAGCGATCGGGCCATGGACCTTTAAGCATCACCTTCAAGAGGGGAGTGCCCCCACCTGTCTTGCTAATTTTCCTTCAAGTAAATCTTTTATGAGCGAGCACTCACCATCCTCTGCCACCCTGCTGCAAGCTACACCCCTGATTCTTCGAAAAATATTCGGTCTTCTTAAAATTCGGTCTTCTGCACATTTGTCTTTCCTTCCTAATTTTCCTTCAGTAAAGTTTTCTGTCAGCATGCTCCTCTCAGTCCTCTGCCACCCTGCTGCAAGCGACACCACTGATTCTTTGAAAAATATTTCAGAGTGAATTCACCCTTCAATTTTCTGTCAGCAACATTCAGTATAGTTTTGAAATTTCACTCTTGACAATTTTGATCCAAAACTGAAATAATTTTTGATATGGAATGACTAATTGTATAGCACGGCCCTTTCATGGCAAAAGGGCATAACTCGAGTTACGCCCTTTTGCCTTGAAAGGGTCATCCTGCAAAAGCAATGCATTATGGGATACTTATTTTTTTACAAATATTTTTAGCATTATTTGGGCTCAACATTTATAAAGCAAAATGTAACCCATAATGCATTGGTTTTGCAGGGTGGCCCTTTCAAGGCAAAATGACCTATCTCGAGTTACGCCCTTTTGCCATGAAAGGGCATGCAGCATTAGTGGTACCTATGTTAGATTAGGATCTCATATTCATACTAAATAATTACTAATGTGCTCCATATGCCATCACTCTGAATCTGCAACAAGTGCTGAAAAACTTCAGATTTTTCTCAGGATTTGGGCTCATCATAGGCCAAATGATTTTTGGAGATTTTAATATTGAACTATTGGCCTAATTTCAATTGCAGAATCCATATACTCTGGAACAAATATGTAATTTGGTATTTTCTGTCCATAAATAAATAGATAATTCAACACAGAGCAACTGGTGCAAGCCTTATAATTGGTTTGGATGATATTTTGAAAGTTCGGAAAGAGAATTGTGTCCATTTATCGAAAATAGTGAAAAACTGTCCTGAACCTATTGACTTTTACCATAAAAGGTGGAAAGGGTATCATCTTGGCTATATTTTGATGTGAAGAATACATGGGCGGATTAATTTTTTACCAAGATGAGCGAAGCACTGGGCTGAAATTATACACAACAGGAAAATGATGAGCTTTACCATCCCTGTATGAAATTCATCACAGATGCCACTTGAATTTTGTTTCTGTATTTTTATCCCCTTGACTGAAGGGGGATATTGTTGTGAGGGTGCGCATGTGTCTGTGTATGTGTGTTCCAGTTTGGTTAGGTTTTCGTTTCCGATTTAAACCATTATCATGTTTTGAGGAGTACAAGTGTGTGAAAATATCGGATCCAAAACATGATAATGATAAAATTGGATGATTTACGCCCAATATTAATTGGTCCGCTATGAGTTTTAAAATATTGGGCTCGACTGCGTCTCGCCCAATATTTTTGCAACTCGTAGCTCGACCAATTAATTTGGGTTAATCGATCCAATTTTATATCAGACTTGGGGTTGAGGTGCAATAGGGGTTCCTTCATATGAGGATGATGTCAAAGGTCATGGACCAAGGTCAAAGGTCATCTGAGGTCATGTTCAAGACTGAATCTTGCCAGGGGCATGATGCAAGTTTACTTGCAGTATTTGTATTTCAGCCTGTTTTGGAGCATTTTAATCCAAATTCACATTCTTTTGATTTTCAAACATGGGGCTGTAGGAAATGATTTGGGGATATTAAATTGGGTCTCCAAAACTGAATTTGTGTTAGTTTCTTTGTCAGAAACAATGGCTTTGGGACTTGATTTCCATCCAATTTTGAAAATTTGTAGTCAAATTTGGACAAGAACATATTCTTACACAAAGGTGGTGTCTCTGCACTTACATAGGCTTGGAATGGGAGTTTGTAGTAGAACCAAATTTAGGCTTGAAAATGAGGGCTTATGGGTAGAACATGCATGTATATTACCTTCCAATATTTACGTATATTGTTAAACGTTGGTTTTCTGTAATTGAATTTTGTTTTGCTTGTGTTACCAGGTGAGAAAGAGAAGAAATGCGATTTATGTGACTATGCGACCACAACCAGCAGCAATCTCTACAAGCATCGTAAACGCCAACACGGCATTCTGGGAATGCCTGCCAAACCGACCAAAGGACGGGGACGACCACCTCGAGCAAACGCCCTCTTAGCTGCCCAGGTAGCAGCAGTTGCAGCAGCTACTAGAGGCGTGTCCACGGCAACTCCACCTGTAGCCCACCAACATATCCCCTTGCATACAGTACAACCGGTCACATTAACAATATCGGCAGAAGACTTGGCAGGACAGCGCCCTCAAGATACCGAAGAGGAGAGGCCGACAGAAACAATCGAGGAAGGATCCGAAGTTGCTCAGTTGCCGCAACAAGTGGCAGTGCAAGTTCAACACGTTTACAACAAAGATCGTAGACCAACCACTGTCATGTACACTCCACGAGAAAAATCCATCATTGGTTCCGTCATTACCGAAGCCCTTGCAGAGGCTCGCAACGTCGTGCAAAGTGACATTTATGCGGGTCACATGATACCAACGACTCTGCCACCGACAACGAGCATTGCAGCGACGACAACGCTTCCCACAAGTACTCTCCAATCAGTGACAGTAACACACGGTGCCAGCACGTTTACCATGGCTCATGCCGCTATCCCCCACGGTGCTGTCGTGAATTTACCTGAGGGTATGATACCGACTGGAATTCCAGTCACTGCACAGGGTATACCTGTCAGTGTAGCTATGCAAAATGTACAAACACCAGGCCCAGCAACTATGTTCTCTTCTATGATGAACATGCATTACTGATCTACTTGCTGTATAGACCGTATTCCAGGGGTTCTCAGCTATTTTGGCTCGCAGGCCATGGCGTGCTGTATACCCTTCAAATATTCATGCTCGCGGGCCAGATGCACCCTCTTTTGCTATGTTTGCTGTATTTCAAAACTGTTCAAGGGCCAACCACCAAAGCTTTGTGGGCCGGATCTGGCCCGCGGGCCGCCTGTTGAGAACCCCTGCTGTATTCAATAGCCAGCCATGTTGGTGGACAAGATAGGCGCATTCCAGTACTACAATACATTCACCTGTCAATGATCCCTGTGCAATCGCTAAACATGGATCGATTGACAGCTTAATGTATTATAGTCTTGGAATGTATGCATCTTGTCCACCAACATGTCTGGTGGCTGACGTCATATTGAATACAGTCTATAGTGTGTCTGGAACCAAACAGGCACAATGGCCAAATTCCGTGCCCATGCAAGGGCAAAACGACACTTCAGCTAGATAATTCGTCCAAGTACTGTGCTCTCTTGTGAAGAGCATTCAGTGCAGACTATCTGTTCAAAAAAAAAATGTCCACGATATGCAGCTGCAGTGTCCTTTTGTCCTTTTATAAAAAGGACAACTCTATCTTGTTTAAAGGCTAAACAAGAAATTTCTTTACCAAATTTGTCCCCAAAGCAAGTTTTGTTGCCAAAATTTGTACCTTTGTAGTCTCAAATTACAAATTGTTGAAAATTATCCTACTTAGCTGCTTGGAAGTCTCATTTACTATCACAAAACCAGAATAAAATGTAATATCAATGGTAACACAGTTTTGACAACTGATTTGAATTATTTAATTCCACTACCTACAAAATTTAAAGGCACTTACAGTGATTCACTCGAAAGATTAAAAATATTCGAAATTTGTATGAAAAGCTTATTAAAGGCCGATTCAGAGATTTTGAAATATATATTTCTGTAGTAAATAGTAAACTAGAACTAAAGATACCTAAAATGCTTAATTCCAAAGGTAGAGATGAATCGGATTTTTCGTTTTCATGCAGTACACATTTATGTACAGAATAACAATGCCATAGGATACCGTGTATAATAAAAATTCCGGATCCGGAAATTTTAAACAAAGTTGTGATTTTCTATATGAAGGACTTCGATTTGAGCTTAGTTATTTTACACAGTGATTATTATATAGACAAGCATTATGTATATGCAAAAAACACAATTTTTTTGCAAATTGAGGGCGCCCTCCTCGGGAAATCTCTGAGTCGGCCTTTAAGTGAAGGACAAGTCTGTTGAGTTCTTGTAAGTTATTTTGTGGAACTAAAAAATTAACAGAAAAGGAAGAAAACAGCAGTCCTCAAAGATATGAATCTCCATTCAATTACGTGTTGTAGTAAGTGTCCGTACGGACAGTAATGACATAAATGTTTGATTTTGTCCTTATTAGGTTGCTTTCAGTCTTAGCATTTGTAGAGTATATTAGGATACTTCCACTTGTTACAGAAATGCAAAAATCTGATTTTTGATGATTTTTTTTTGTTGATATTCTGCCTAGCAAATTACTGATAGTGCCTTTAATTGCAGGCCACAGCTGTTTGACCCCATGCAAATTGTCTCTTTTATTTTTAGAGCAAGTCTAAGCAGTGGCGACACAATTTTGACAACTGATATAAGTAGGGACATGCAAGAGCTATTACCTCTGCAAAAATCAGAAAAATCCATTGCGGGAATCTTGCCATATAGGCCTACAAAGGTCATGATTCATATTTGCCCGCAATGAAATTTCGTAAAATTTACACAGGATAAAGTTAGTGTAATAAGTAATCAAAGTTAATTGTCAAAAGTGTGTCGCCGATGATATTTTTTGTTTTATTCCGGTTTTGTCATAATAAATGAGACTCTCAAACAGCTGTGAGGCAAACAAATTTTTCTTCAATATTTAGTTTTTACGGCTAACTCTATGGAGATAGCGCAATACGCTGATGTAGTGCATGTTAGTATCCATTGGTTACTGGTTCAAGCCTTGGCTCATCATGCACCTGTTCCAAAGTATGATAGGCCATCATTTGTGTTGTGATCAATATGATCAGTGGCTCTTACCAAAATTAGCGTGAGCCAGTTGACCTGGCAACGGTCTTATTCTAACGTGCTCTACATCAGTGAATAGAGGATGCTGTAACATACAAATTCCAGAAACCCTGTTTTTATGAACAGCAGTATCATGGATACATTTAAAAAAAACATTGTTTGAATAACAGGCCTCATATGAACTTCATGTCATAACTAGTCCCTATACTCCATTTCCCTACCCTCCGTGCAGTGACATCAGTGCGAAATTTGATAATCGCACCAATAAACCACGCACCCTGGCTTAAAGCGACGGCAAGGTAGAGAAATGGACTATATACTTTGTTCGGTCTCGAGTTTGGGGGTGATGTCATGAGCCGCCTTTGTTTGCGTGCGTAAATGCTGCAATTCTAAGGTCGACGCGTGCATTTCTCAGGTGCAAAACCTAACACACGCAGTGACATCACTCTAAACTTGAGATCGAACAGAGTATAGTGGCAGCAATTTCCATAGACTTTCCAAGTACCACTGAAAGGCCAGCCACTGGAATTCTGAATTGGTTTAGAATGTATCAATCTATCAGTCAATAAGGTATTGGTATGTAAGTATCAAAGATGGTGTGTATTCACTGTACATTTTATGAAACAACCGTAGATTGGTGCTATGATACAGAATTGTTCTTTTTATATTGTGTATGTCTTAAAATTACATTGTTGGGTGTTTCCTTGGTTTAAGATACATGTATTTCTGAGTTAGACAAAAGACTCTTTTACAGAATAAAGTTGTACATTGGACAACCTTATCCTTTTATTTGAAAGATTTCATGCTAGGCTAATTCTGTGCAGTCTTACATTAAGGATATACCCATTGTGCTTACTATACTGTGTTCACTGTAAGATGAAACATGACCTTTTGTAATGTACAGAGATAACACTAGGGAAGGCCTAGGTTGTAATGCAACCCTAGGGTAAATATGCTATAGTACTAGTAGCTATAGTATAGAGCATAAGGTCTAGTATAGAGCATCATAAGCATAAGGTCATGGGTTCGAGCCCCGCTATAGCCAATGTATTGTGCACTTGGGCAAGGCACTTTACCTCGCTTGCCTCTCTCCATCCAGGAGTATAAACGGGTACTGGCGTATGCTGGGAATGCAAAACAGACTCGCTGTGCGGGAGGAGTGGCGACCCCCCCCCCCACCCACAGCAACATTAGGCCAATGGAAGTTGATTCTTAGTTTCCTGTTGGAGATTTTTAAAAGGTGACAAGGTCCGATTTCATTATTCATTATTTACTGTCATTTCAGTATTTACTGTCATTTCATTATTACATCTAAAGGCATCTTGAATACACTACTAACCATATATTTGTTACATAAAACAAAGTTTACAAGTGCCTAATTAACAAAACAGGGGTATGCAGGTTTATTTCTTCAAAACTTTAAAAATCAGTTCAAGCATTTTTGCACCAAGTATTTATGACAAGCGGGACAAAAATCTGGAGGAAATTCATTATTTGTGGTATACTGTGACACCCCTCCCAAGGGAACTGCTTAAAATGAACAGGACAGGATGCTTGAATATTTTGAGCCACTGAAAATTTGTTTTTATTATAAAGTTTTCAAGAAAAACTTTTTTTTCACAAAATAATGAAATATTTGCCACAGTGGCAAATCTGATGCGCGCTCCCAACAGGAAACTAAGAATCAAATTCCCTTGGCCTTATATGAGGGAGTCTGGCCCAAACGCCAAAGACAGAGAGATGGGCACTCTGCCTGTGGGCGCACCATTTGCATTTTTGCATCTAGTGTATTTTGGCACACCTTGGGAGTCTCTCCTCTGACAAAATGTGTAAAATTTAAGTAGCAAAAGAATGGGGTCATGTTCCACCTTATACTGTACAGGGTATAATTGTATCAGTGGACCATAGATGGTAATTATTAACCAAAAAAGTCCTGTTAAGACATCAGTTAATTCTAATGGTGAATTTTTGTGGGCCGCCAGCTATAGCTGGCAGTACCACTTAGCAATCCGTTGTGTGTGTGTGTATGTGTGTGTCACAAAATTGACCTCAATTGAAAAGTTGCACTTCAATTGGAACCAAACTTCTGTCATAGGTGCACAATGGGATCCCTCATGTTGATGAGGTCAAATGTCATGTTCAAAGGTCAAAGGTCATGTGAGGTCAAGTTGAAAAATGGGCTAAAAATGTAAAATTGACCTAAATTGAAAACTTGAAGTTCAATTGGAACCAAACTTATATCATAGGTGCACCATGTGATCCCTCATATGTTGATGAGGTCAAAGGTCATGTGCCAGGGTCAAAGGTCATGGGGCGGCCCACAGCTTATATTCTTTGAATATAGCGAGCGCGAAAGCCGAGAACCGCGAAATTCTTGTAATGTTTCTGTTGTGGGCTGCCAACTGTATCTGGAAGGACCACTTTGATTTCTGACTCTACTATTGCGCATGCCATCAGCCATCACCAAGTGTGTATTTCCTTATTTGCATATTTATTATGATTGGCTAATAAAATGCAGCCCATCCATGCTCTGTATTTGAGTATAGCGAGTGTGTAAGCCGAGAACAGCTATACTCCGTCTATCTTCCTCAAGTCAGTGATGTCCGGGTATTAAGCAGTGATCGCAGCAAGAAAATGCGGGTGTTAATTCAAAGTGCTGGCATATCCACGCGCTTATAAAGGCGGTACGAAATGCACACGCAAAACATCTGTTTGAACGCGCTGATGTCACTGACTCGAGGAAGATAGATGGAGTATAACTAAAATTGTATCACAGTACTCCATATAGGCCACTGTGTTGTAATTTCTGTTTCTGAATATGGACATAAAACACTCAATTCAAAATTTCTTTCAAAGTACATGTAGATCAAATCAAAGGCGTCATACTATCTGGCCGTGGTTCAGATGACGCCAAAATCTCATTTATTTAGGTAAGTCGGGGGGGGGGGGGATAATACCCATTTAACACTTGACTTTTCAAGACATGGACATTGAACCTTTCCAAAAAGATTTAGTTGAAAAGTTTTTAAAAAAATCTTCAGACATTGTAACTCAAACTAATGCATTTACTTTGCAAATAGTCTTCCAGGTAAAGAATTATTATTTTTAATAAAATCACTTTATATGTTTAAGGCACTATCAGTGATTTACTAAATCAGAAAATAAAAAAAAATCATCAAAAATCAGATTTTTTCACGTTTGTAACAAGTATAGGTATCATAACATACCCTACAAGTGATAAGCCCAAAAGCAACACAATAAGGACAAAATCGGCATTTTAATCATTACTGTCCGTACGGACACTTACTGTAACACATAATTGAATGGCGATTCATATCTTTGAACACTGCAGTTTTCTACCTTTTCTGTCAATTTTTTCAGTTGGAAAAAATAACTTAAGTGAATTCTAAAGACTTATCCTTCACATTTAAGCTACTCTTGCAAATTTCAAATATTTTGACTCTTCAGTCAAATCACTGATAGTGTCTTTAACATCTCAAAAGGTAATTATACTCTTTGGATGATCACAGGTAAAAACCTGTTCATCAATCTTTTCAAACTGTAATTAAAAAAATAAGAGGCCCAATTATATTAAGTACAAAAGGTCCACTTATTACTGAATTTTTGATAAAAATGTCAAAAATTTAGAGATATTTCGACATGAAAGTCCACTTTTTGGTCAAAAAGTCCACTTTTTGGTCAAAAAGTCCACTTTTTGGTCAAAAAGTCCACTTTTACCCAAAAAAGTCCACTTTTACCCAAAAAAGTCCGTTTTTTTGACATTCCACACCTCCCCGACATTCCACACCTCCCCCCAAAAAAATCCTGCATACGGCACTGCCCCAGTGCAAATGACTACTAGGGTACCTAAAATTCTAGATAGTACTGGCTGTAATTAGCAATGGAAATGTCAAAAGAAAACACCTTTTTTGAAAAAATTTTAAACCCACGATATTTCTTACAAAGAGAATCTACCACCAATGGAAGTAGTAAGGTTATCTTTCCCTCCTTCTGAATTGGATGGCTAAACTGCAAAATCATTGTAAGGTTTTGGGAGTTTACAGCACTCACCCCACCCCTTCCCAGTGCAATAGAAATCAGAAGCTATCCCTGGAAAGATCCAGGGGCATCTGCCCACCTACAGTTAACTCTTTGCACGCTGGGCAATTCTGTATAAGTTATAACATGCAAGTCAGTGGTATTTGAGGTGGCTTTCCAAATATTTGCAGTTTATTTGAGATGCCATCTAAAAACAAAGGCTAGTGCTTTTTTGGACTCTTTTAAATGCGTTTTTCACGCTGATTCTGAATATGCTAAAAAAATACTTAATTTGGAAATGTTTATAACAAGAAAAGACAAATTGGCCAAAATTCATCTTTGAGCGAGTGTACTCGCCTGCCGCATGCAGAGTTAAGCACTAGCAAAGAATTCCTACTTAGAGGATATTTTATGCACAAATCGAGGGTTGACAATCAGAAAGACATAACTCGGCACTGAAAGAAATATTAAATTTCTTTAATTCTGCTGTTCATAATTAAAAATTGTTCTTTGTTTACTAAAGTTTATATAATGTTTGCTTACAGTACCATATATGAGCTTTATGAGATGTTTATATTTTGAGTAATGAATAAATTTGCTTAGTAGAAAATATTAAACATCACATTTCTCAAAAGCAGTATTACAGCAGAATTAAAGAAATTCTTTAATATTTCTCTCAGTGCTGAGTTACGTCCTTCTGATTGTCAACCCTCGAAATGTAGTCATTCTTTTCCCCTCCCTTGAAATACATTTGCTTGTATTGTCCAGATTTTTTTTCTTGGCACTGGCATTGTCAGAAGGTAGGAGAATAGAAGTGATGTTTAGTTATAGTTTGAGAAATAATTTCTTGGTCATATACATGTGGGCGTTGCTTGTTGCATGATCTTCGTCCGTGTGCAACCCAGTGCCGTTTTGGTGGGAAAGAGGCGTACCTAGTAACTCGGCCAAGAAATTATTACTCCCAACTATAAATTGCCTTTGTATTTTGTACCATTAGCATGTTACTTTAGTTTTTATTATCCTAATTACCTGTATTTTATTGCTCTTGCTTGCAAATGAACTGCTTTAATATGAATTTTTAATTGTACACTTAGTTTTTTGCCTCGCTTTTTTATAGGTTGCCAGCTATAACTGGAAGGACACATCAAACATGCATATTAAGTACCATATTGTTTAGATAATAAAAAGTAAACTTTCAGTAGAAGGCAATGACCAATTTCCATGAAATGTGGTTGCAATAGCATTTTAAGTACCTAATTTGCATAATTTGCTCCAATTGGCTAATGCTAGAAAGGGCAGCCCGCTCTGTATATTCACTATTCTTAAATAGCTGTGAAAATGTAAGCAATTCCATTGGCTGATGCCCGGGTTCAATTTGACAATTGAATCCAGGTAATACGCGCTGCGTATTGATATTTTTAGCTTGAAGCGCTCGCGCCATACCGCTTTTTGCTACGTTCGCGCCATACCGCTTTTTGCTACGTTCGCGCGTGCCTGCCAACGTTGCGTCTCGTTGTGTATGATCATTGCGTTCAACGGGTTGTTAGATTGTTGTCACTGGGTGGTGACAGTCCTTGTTGTATTAAGCCGTAAAGCATCACGAAATTGGGTTAAAGATGACCTTAAAGCTGTTTAAGAATGAGAATAAAGGTATGATTTTGGGAACCGGTACTCTCTTTACGACGAATTGAACCCGGCGACACCATTATTTTTGCATGAAATAATGGTATCGCCTTAGGTTCAATTTGTCGTAAAGAGAGTACTGAAAATTTCTAATGGTCTTTATTTTGACAAAATTTAGTACATTGTATAATCAATCAATGTATGCTAATTTCATTTTTGTAAAAGTAAAATAACTCCTTAGTTCTATGACCTTTGTTACAGTGTCTCTGATTGGTTACTCAGAGGTTATAATGAGCCAATCTGAATAAATCTTCTATATCATTAGGGATATAATCAATACTCAACCGACAGGCATTTTCCGGTTCTTTCCGGTTCATTTAATCACCTCAATCTTCTGAATCCTTTAATCCGATTAAGTTCAGCAAACTCAATTAAATGAACCGTGCGTAACCGGGCCGAACCGGAAAGCGCCCGCCAGTTGAGTATTGAATTCGTCCCTTAGTATGCACCTTTCCTCTGATTGGTCATTCATAGGAATTAGCCAATCTAAATGATTAGTCCTCCTCAGGGGGTTAAAGAATTTTTGGAATATGAATAGGGTATCATTGGCAAAAATGAAGTAAATAGCCAAATAATATGTCAGATTCAGATCGTTCATAAAGGTGCCTCACCCAATTACAGAATTTTTGTATAGGAAAGTTGGTTTGGGTGGCAAGTTTCCCATTTTCTAAAAAGGTGTTTTACCATGATTCTAATTTGTGATTTTCGTTCCTAAGCTGAAAAATTGAATGTAAAAAATAGTTTTTCCAGTGGGTAGTCCAAAAACCTAAATGCTTTTTTAAAAAAAAAATTTTAAATGATTTTCCCCAGAAATGGCTCAAATCAGCCAAATGGCAAGTCAGAACAAATGGAAATCATATTTGACTGCAAAATTATTAATTTATAAAACAAAAAATATCGATTTGGAATCACATATTTTTAAAAAATGAAATTTCTATCTCTGAGGCGTTTGTCAAAATAATTTTCTCAGTAAATCAAATAAAAATCTGAAATGTGGTAAAAAATGGCTCCAAAATCAAAATGCACACAGTGGTTTTTTTTTTGCCTAATCAGCGGTAAATTGTTCATAATTATGAGTTAATAATAATATGTAATTCTTATAACTCGCGACAAGTTATTATCGTTATACTTCAGATTACACCGGACAAACTAACAACTTCAACCACAGCTGGTCTGCCAAGTAATATGCAAATATAAAAGTTGTAATGGGCGAGCGGTGGGTTCGGGGCTGAGGATTGATGGTGACATTTAACTCTTGCATCCACGCTATCCATATACCGTGTTGTTCCCAATAAACGCCACTGC
>JAMKCH010088337.1:13796-27688 GCA_023653785.1 Ophioderma brevispina
GGCCATTTTGAATTTGGCGGCCATCTTGGAATGAAATTAATTTGGCCCCTAGACCAGATTTATTCAGCATATCAAGAGCTACATCTGTGCCAAATTTGGTACTTTTCACCCAAAATGCACAATAGGTTTGATATCTTGCACCATTCTGCATGACTATCATTGATAAATTGTCTAAGGGTCGGTTTCAAATTCTAACCTCTGGTTGCTCGCGGCTTCCGCTCGGTTCTTTCTGCTTGGAACCTGTTTCTATAGTTCTAAACAATGGAACATGATTGAACTGCCATGATGAACTGCATGTCAATCGCCGGGCAAGTTTTGTAGCCTCCCCTAACCATCTTGCAGTTACTGTCCATTTTCCCTATTCACTGTACATACAGTGCATTCAATAGGCCTATGACCTGTCATGCGTACTCTGTGCTTAACGCATAGGACATGAGAAAACTCACGTCGTTGCGAGAAAAGTGCTCAAGGGATTTTCTTGGTAGAAGCTCTAATTGTAGACTATATTATCATAAATAACATATGTGAATTTTATTATGATAGAACATTCAGAAAAATCCGAAAATGGTTAATTTATAAAGAGTGGTATTTTGGTAGGGTATAATGCTAACTCTATGGCAAAAACCACCAGTGATTGCTGGGCGTATTCAAGAGGGCGCCATGGACAAACGGTTAGACCTATACTCTTCGTAGAAGCTGACAACCAAGATAATCTTATTCTCTACATGGTGATGTAATTTGGTTGACATACGGTGCTGATAAAGATCCGAAACGATCATTTCTAACAAGGCTTCCAACATGTGTAAAACCAGGCCTTCTCGCCAATGTTTATGCACACAGTGTGTGGGTAATCGCTCATCCATAGCATGCCATTAATCAGTGATTGGATGGTGCCCTGTGAAGTGGGAATCATTTACATACGATCAAGCTTATGAATGGATTCATGTCACAATGATTTGGTTGGGTGAGCAAAAGGCTCGAGACCCATTTACAGTGGACACTAACTGCACTATGCCTACCTTCAATCGGGATACAATCTTGCTCTGCAATAGGCTATTTAGAAGACAGAAGACAAAAGGCTTTTAGAGGGAATCCTATAGTCAAGGAAAACATTGTGCATTTATATGCAACTGAAAGCAATTGCAATACGACCATAGTAATTCTGACCTTATTACTATTCAGTTATGCCATCTTGTGTTGTGAATATCCATTGAGCTGAAGGTACACTATTAATAAACATAAAGCACTACTCATTGTATATTGTATTGTATAAATAGGCAGTACTTCTCTATGATATTCACTCAGAATGTTTCCCGGATTTCTGTGAATTTCGCATGCTGTTCAAATCTGGACATCATTTTAAAACAATGCTACAATAAGAGTTTTCTCTTGTCCACCTGTGACTCGCGTGTAAAAATAAGCTATATTTGTTGCGCATGGATTCCTAGGAATTCTAAAAACGTATTTAACGTCACTGATTGCGCGAGAGCAAAAGTATTATACTTACCAATAAAATTGTTATTTGGTCATGGATCATTTGATTGCAGTGGTTTCCCCGTGGGAGTCGCACGCACGGCTATTTTGGTCAAATGAGATATTGATCACGGATAATTGCATATTGATGTTCCTAGCTTATTATTTCACTATAAAAGCAGATCCGGCAAAGCTAATATTGTCTTGACCACATCTCGACCACAATCGACCTTCATCATCACAAGTGTTCACAGCTGCCTTGCATCAGGATGTCCAGGTGTTTCTATCATTCATGAGTGATGTTATCTCAGAAACGTTTTCAATTCCTGTGTCTAAAAGTAGGACTTGCAAATATCATGTTTTGTGTAATGTGCTAGAAGATCAATGTTTGGGTTACAGAGTACAAATCTGTTCGATACTTCTTGTTTGTGGCGATAATATTGGCAGCTGCACCTAGTGTACACTCTCTTATTTTCATAGAACTCTTAGGAAGTTCAGCTTATAGTTGTTTGGGTATCTTTTGCTGCCAGATGATGTTAGGGCAGTACTGAGGAGTCGAGCGTAATACTCATCCAAACTGCTCTCCGACTATTAGTCGGTTAATGCCCTCCTGAAAACCTTGTATGAAATACACCTCAATTACAAAAAACAATAATAATAAACTCTTTGAAATGCAGATGCTATGCATTATAATAATAATATCGGCAAGGTACATATCCAACTCTTATTTAGTACAACATGGGAAAACAACAAAAGATACCTTTTATGAATGTAAATATCGTAATAAGACAACCAAATGATAATTTTCTGATATGAGATGTGTTTTAAAAAGCATTTTAAAGAGATTTATCTTTTTCACAGTTCTTATATTAATCGGCAACTCACTCCGAAGACGAGGAACTGTCCCCTGAAGTGCGACTGTATTTTTTTCTTGAAGAACCCTAATGTTTCAAGAAGGAAGAGTGCGAGTTAGCATATAATTAGATAGTAATTCGGATCAATAAGATGGAGCAACACGAATATCAAATGTTCCATCAAACAAATATCTTATGAACACCTTGGGCTTTACTTGGGTCAAATTCAACGTCAATCAGGAAGTTATGCATGGAAATTTAACATTGAAAGGTTTCATCTTTTTTTAACTGTCCTGTTCCATATTTTGTCTTTCACACTACAGGTTTAATATGCCAGGCCCCTGAACCCACACGACGCAGCCAACGAAACAAGAAGTTAGGACCAAGCCGCTGTCGCGTACCTGGCGTGAATGGGATGGGTGGTGACTTCGTAGGCATAGTACAGGATGCGCTTGAAGATGTCATGGAAACAATGAAGAAAAGAGAAAGAAGTAATTGATACACAAGAAGAACCAATATACTTTGAATTAGTATATGTATGTAGTGTATTTGTCAAGAATATGAAATTAATTAACATCCCCTTTCTTTCAAATTACAGCTAGGTATGATTTACAATTCCTTTACATCTTTTGTTATAATTTGTATATATTATCAAACACCTTATTTTCCAACAAGCCATATTTCCATCAAGGTGCCCATTAAGGCGTACTACACAGTCAACATGGTAAATAATAAGGTGTGCTCATTAACTACTACTAACATAAACAAAAACGTCTATATCGTATCTGGTTAAGACACCAAAGCTATTTAATTAAGCCATATGATTCCTGTTCCTGTTCAAAATAATAGCTGTTCGTATCAAAAGCACACTTCTTCAGATATGGCATTATCGAATTCACAGCAGAATTAGCATGACATAATGTCCCAATCTGGCGTTTAAAAATAGTCAACAGTATGCAGTATAAGAAGTTCAAAGAAAATGTAGACTGTTTTAAGAAAATCTATAGATGAGAATTTGTACTCATTTTTTTAAATTGTGAAAATGACAAAGTTAATTAAAATACAA
This sequence comes from Ophioderma brevispina, assembly GCA_023653785.1. NCBI lineage: Eukaryota > Metazoa > Echinodermata > Ophiuroidea > Amphilepidida > Ophiodermatidae > Ophioderma > Ophioderma brevispina. The sequence continues at coordinate 17,190 of JAMKCH010088337.1, forward strand.
ATGTTTGAGAACTGTATCATCATTCTGCACTTCTCCTTCAAAAATTAAACTCATACTTCTAGTCGCAGCTAGCGATTGGCGCTCTGGAGCATGCGCAACACCCGATCTTGGAGACAAGATCTTGGAGACAAGATCAGCTGTTGCGCATGTTCCAGAGCGACAATCACTAGCTGCGACTAGAAGTATTAGTCCAGAGGGTTAAGACCCGTCTGGAGCAAAATCGTGCACTTTGTGATAGAAGTATAGCATTTGGTACACGCTTAATATGGACCACAACCAATTATTTAAAAACGAGACCCCAGCTAGATTTGACCTGTGGCGGCCGTGGTGACCATTTTTCAAAATGGCTGCCAATCACATTTTCAATGTTTCATATTTCGGTTAATAACACTTATTTTTGTGTCTATACCCATGTTTTGAATGCTAAGGTATTCAGATATGACATATTTTAAATATATTCTGTCAGGTATTTTATTTTCCAATATGGCCGCCAATTTGTATTAAAATTTCCGTTTTTCTTTATACCTAGCTCAAAATGATATTGACTAGATTTTTGTGTCTATACTCATGTTTTAAGGATCAAGAAATCCAAATATGACATACATTTTGATATATCTTTTGTCAATCCTTGTGTTTGTCAATATGGCATCCATTCTGAGTTAAAATCAGGAATAGTCTAACTTTTGAGATGCTATTTTGTTAGTAATCGCACTATATAAACTTAATAAGATTCCTATAATTGTTAAATTAAATGAAAATAGACTACTCCTGGAAGTCGCCATAGGCGGAAATAAAGTGTGAACCACGATGACGTAAACTTGATTCTTGTATTGCAACACGGATCTAAAATCGATCAAATTAGTTTCATTCAGATCCATCACACTTGCAGCGTTGTACATTTCAAGACTATATCTTCTTACACCGTCCTCTGCATCCCTTGGTAATGATAAATCTTCAACTGATGATTGCATGATACGCTACTCGCTACACCAGTTGGTGGAAGAGTCGTCCATTTTAAAGAGTCATTCATTACATCTTGCACTGTGCATTGGACGTTTCGAAAGACTGCTGGATTTGGCAACTCTGGTGCTTTGATAATTGTTTGACTCCATACATAACCTGCCACGCATCCTTCTCAAAATAGATGCTAGGCAAGCTAGTGCATCTTATATTAGTGAAATGTTTCCAATTTCTATGCCTTTTACTCTTAATGCCTACATTAACGGATGTTAATATGAACTACAGCACGCTGAAAATTGCGCCTATGAAAGACTGAAAATCGAATGTTTTCGATCTAATTAGTAATGTATACAAATCATAATATACTAATTTTCCCTCATATAAATGGTTTATTAGGAATTATTACAATGTAATTCTGTGCAATAATACAGGGTGAGTACAAACAAATTGACCCTGATTGTGTGTACGCTATTTTGAATTTTAAATAAAATATATCTTTAATTTGCTGCAAAGATAATTCCAATCGGTTAGGTATAGGCTGGGCTATCAAGTAGTCAGCTTTTCCCTCCTATCCACGAATTCCCATTGGAATGCACGGCTGTCAACTAAGCAAATCAGTCCCCAAAATGATGATAAGTGTATGTCTATGCTTATGTCAAATAAAGTGGTATCTTAAAGGTATAAAAGCCAGTGAAAATGGTACGTTTTATTTGTAACACTTTTTCCAAGATTTGGCATATTTTAGTCTAAAAAATATAGACAATAGTTTAATGGTTGTCACCAATGCCTGTTCCTTCATATGGTATGATTCATTGAACTCCTCCAGAAACTGATACATGTATCAAGTTACTTTTATTTTTCAAATGATTGATATGAATGATTAAGACGAAGAAACGTTAAGAGGGCATCGATGGTAAATTGTGACTGAATTTTGTGGGATTAAATAGCATTACATGTATTCTGCAGTCAATAAATAGCCCCATTTTTCTTCTGGACACTGATTTCCTTCTGCTGAACGCCGTTGATTTTAATGCAAATCCGCGCCACGTGGACAGAGCGCTAAACCGACTACTTGATTCAAACGACTGTAGCTCAGTCTATACCTAACCAATGTGAATGATCTTTGCAGCAAATTAAAGATAATGAACCAAGCTTTCAGCTGATAAAACACATGTTAGATATATGTAACTTGAAAATTCAAAATGGCGGACACAATCAGGGTCAAGTTTTTTTTACTCACCCTGTTCTATTGAAGACTATAGTGGATGATGGCTCATTTCCAGCGGTCCCTCGATCAGTAGGCTGACAGGATTGTTGAGAGGGACTCGGAAGAGTGTGGCATTTCAATCCTTCATCCACTGTGGTCTCCAATGGTACTTTTTATGTGCAATATCATTGTAATTTTAAAGTATTTTTAATATACAATTTCTGTTTGGTCTTTTGACCATAGATGCTATTTTAACAAACCATAATACACTTTTAGTTGTACACTTTGGTTGCCTGTCAAGGAAAGCACCAGATACAAAATCCTTCTTTATGTGTATACGCCTCTTCACGGACAGGCTCCATCATACCTTACTGATGGTCTAAATTTGTATAATGTGTTGGATAGTAATTCTGTAAAACAAGACGAAGTACACGGCTTGTTATTCCTTGTACCAAGCCTAGATTTGGCTGCAGATCATTCAACGTAATTGGTCGTAGGCTGTGGAACAAGCTTCCTGTTAACGTTAAAGAGGCACGGTCCACCAGTGTCTTTAAACGGCTCCTGAAAACACTTATTTCCTGATGTTTCAATTTTGGTTAACTTTGGATTTGTTAGTTTTCCTTATGCTGAATGTCGTATTGTATATTAATTACGTATTTGTTTTAGGGGCTGTGTTTTCTGTAGAGCGCCATATAAATGCATTATCATTATTATTATTTCAGATGATATAAAAATCTAAACTTTTAGGTAACTCTGGGGGACGAGGCTGTGGCTCACTTTATATGCCTTTAATATTATTGTCATCATTGGTTTATTTGGCCTTAACAACATAGGTGTAGACACAAAAATCAATCCAGTATGATTATTTTTAACAAAGATATTTGGTTGTAAATTGGCGGCCATATTGGAATAAAATGGTTGCAAAAGAGATTATTAAAAGGTAATGTTATATTTGGATTCTTTGACCCTGAAAACATAAGAATATACACAAAAATCAAATTGATATCAATATTTTGTGTAAAGTTATAACAAAAGTATCATTTTTAGTGTACATTGGCGCCATGTTGGAAATAAACATGATTAACACGAGATCTTTAAAAAGTAGCGTCATATTTAGATTCCTTACCCTGAAAACAAGCATAGACACAAAAATCAAGCTTGTGTCAGTAATATTAACCGAGTTATGAGACACTGAAACTAAAAATGGCGGCCATTTTGAAAAATGGCCATATTGGCCACCACAGGTCAAATCCAGCTGGGGTCCCGTTTTGAAATAATTAGTTATAGTCCATATTAACTGTGTACCAAGTGTTATATTTCTATCACAAAGTGCACGATTTTTTGCTTATCCTCTGGATTATATGTCATGGGGTCGGCTTAACACTTAATAATAAAGAACAATGTCTGGTATTCTCAAATGGAGTCTAACTTTAGCTTGAACGGCCCATGAGGAGTTTTCTCACCGGTTACATTTAACTTTCAGAGTATGTTGAAGGAAAAATGGTCCATCCAGGAAGGACTAAGCCTGGTTTAAACCCGGTGGCAAGAAATACAGTGTCCGTGTGACTGAGTGTCCCACCACCCACCTATCTATTGTGTTCTCTATTGTGTGCTGTACGCATCAGTTGTTTCAGCACTGTACCCAAATAGCCTCGTCTACAAAGTCACGGTTTATGTTAACATGGTAGCTAGGACACTCAGTTTCTTCACACCGGGTCTAAAGTTAGCCTTTTTTATTTATTTATGTCAAGGCTAATCTATGCATTAACAGCTGTTATCTAATTAGTAACGCTGACGGATTGGCGCCAAGATAGCGATTAACCTCCCTTTTGAAACTCTGCAAGCCCTGGTTCGATGCTAGATGAGCAGGAATGGCATTCCATAAGCCTACAGAGAATGGGAGAAATGATCTTCTGTGGGAGGCCAAGTTGGACCTTGGGACTTTCACGGCAAGGTCATGAGACCTGACGGAGCGCCTAAGGCGAGGATCAACTGAAAGCAGCACAGGTAGCAGCTGGCTGAGGAGATCCGGCGCCTGTCCATAAAACATCGGTGGAAAAGAGTGACAAAGAGCCTTTGAGAATATCAACCGATAGGACAGGTTACAACCCGAGACACCGTGCCGAACTTGCGAGCAACTGCTGATTAAATTTTGAAGCTCCCCTAAATAAAATTTAAAAAGCAAAATAAATCTAAATCTGCTGTGAAATTCTCGTGATTGATGTGACCCTGGGATGGTATACCATGTGGGCACAAGGTGGAAATCTGGTTGTGTCAATGAATGTGTGACGGTTTTATGCACTATAAAATCGGGACCATGTGACACTGCTGGAAAGATTCCAATGTTTATGATCAACGGGGTAAGAGTGCGTTGTGGTTAAGCAACGTATATCAAAGGTCAATTGCTATTTGACCTATTTACGAACCCATAACCTATTCTGTTCAGTGTAGAACCGTTGACCACCACAAATTCTTGTTTCCGGGTTCATTAGTTTTTGTGATGAAGACGTACATTCCATGATGAATATTTTTGTAAGATAATTATTTCTACTTCCATTTAATTTACGTGAATGTACTAGCTATTGCTATATACTCGTGTATGATGTAGATGAGTATAAGGGCAAGACAATTACCAATGATTCAAATGGTGATAACATTTTATGTATATAATTAGACTTTAGGTTACGATAGGGGAAAGTGGGTACAAACACATGGAAAATACAATTACATTTTATTTTTGCATACGTTTTTGGCATTTTATAGTCCGAGGCAACTTTTCTGACTATATTATCCCGCCGTTAGGCTACCTTTCCAATAAATAAATCGATGCAAAATGTTCTGGAAGTTATATAGTACATGATTGTTTTTCTACGTTTTCTTTTCAAATAATAGATGTTAGTCCACACACATATAGGTCTATAGATCTTTAAACCATAATAATAGATTGTCTTTACAACTCGAAAAAAGAACATGCACGTTTTGAAGTTAGTAGCCTGCAGAATGACCACAAGTACATATAGGTTTAACAAAGTAATTTTGATTTCAATTCACTTTTTATTGGGAAACTGTCTTTGTTTTGTTGAGATTCGACGTCGAATTAATTCTAACAAAAATGTTAGTGCTGTATTTTTATGCAATAGGGGCACTTTTGATGTACCAGTTATGGTCCTTCGGCGAACTGGTTGGTTCAATGTTCTTAGAAAATAGAATTATCCGGCTCTCTTTAAATAAAAAGCTTAAAGTAGAACTCAGAGGGGAACCCGCCAATGTTGAGGGTTCTATGAATTTTAAGAACCCAAAATAATATGGAACCAAAAACGTTTCTGTATAACATTTTACAACTCTTTTCAACTCTTTGGAGAATCTTTTCGGTTCTTCAGAGAATATTGAGGGTTCGTTACAGAGAATAGCTTCGGAAGCCCTTTAGAAACATTTGTTCTTGGAGTGAGGTCACTCAGGTCCATATGATTTTGGTTGGTACATTTTGTGACCCTACTTTGCCTAACCCGACTCAGAATTCAGCAGCCTTTACGGAATAAAGTACAGTATCACATGCACTTTATTTTGTAAAGGCTGCTGAATTCTGAGTCGGGTCAGGCAAAGTGGGGTCACAAAATGTACCAATCCATATAATTTGAAACTTTTTAACTAGAGCCTTTCGTGTCAGTGTATATTGCTGATATGTGTCAAGGTGCTTTTAAACTATTTAATGGTTCGTGTATTATAGGATAATGTAGTTGTGCACATGTGACTTATCTAATAGATATTTAACAACTTCTAAGATGCATTTTGTTTGCCAATCAATAGCGATGAGAAACAAGCTTTGGTTGAACTAATTTTGATTAATATCTTATATAATTTGGTAGCGTTTTATCATTGTAAACAACTTTTATTTGCACTGTGGATTCAGTGGGTTTGGTGCAATAGCTAATAATAACGGTGTTAATATTTATATAAGGATACACAGAAGTATAGTGACTGATATGTAAATTGTAGTTATTCGAGAAAATGTGTATGATAATATATGTAACCTCTCTTTTTAATATTTTGTACAAAAAGATAAAAAAGGACAATTAAAAAAATAACATTTGTATTGTCTTTGGTTAATTACGTCTTGTTTGTATGCATAAATATTGGAATGTGGTTTTAGTTTTGTGAATAGTACCGTGGAAATTTCGAAATCATCCCATTTTCCGCGCAAGATCTTGTGAAATAAACTGTGTCATCCGTAAAATGGGGCGTTATTAAATCCGTGCTTTTAGACCGAATTAAAGTTTCTCGAGCACACTTTTGGCAACAAAGTATGTGCTACTTTTTATAGAAAATGAGCAAAGAGCTACGCAAGAATTCTTTTATTAGTGTTTCGAACTACTTTTTTACTACTTCTGACAACTAAATAAAAGAGGACAAGAACCCTGCAAATTATGGTCATCACGTAGTTTTATATATGTGATAAAAGCGACTCCACATACTAGGGATGTGTGAAGCAAACTTTTGGCCTTACCAAAGTATCTATCGTAATTATCCAGAGCTATTTGCCGTGTGTCCTGCGTCAGGCTGCGTGACATGCAAGAATACAGAAGTGATAACAAATGCATGATTACCTGATTCAGTAATCATCACGTTTCGTCCATTCCAAGCGTTCCAAATCAACAGCACATACCAGAACTCTAAACAATTATGATAGCGACTTTGATCAAACTAAAATAGTCTATTAGACCTGTTCCCTTCTACCCATTGTGTACCATTACAGGGGTATTTCCGGGCGTGTCATTCTCGTCTTCACGCATGAGGGTCGAAAATGCTGCAGTAAAACACATTTGGCGTAGCGCGAATGATCGAGAATATCGACGACGAAATACTCTCCTCATAGTGCACGATATGAAGAAAGGGAAAAGGTCTATGGATGAAGCTTTATTAGTATCATCTTGTATGGGATAAGAGTTAATGGGATAACATGGGATAACAATCGGCAGATACATGAGCATGGGTGACAGTTATTTATTAGGCATGTTAGGGGAGGCGTCAAATTCGATCGCCGGTTGACCACCGGTAAACCATGTTTTATTGTTTAGAACGATAGAAAACCAGTTCCGACCGGAAAGAACCGGATGATCAACCGGAGGTTGGATTTTAAGGTTCGTTCATACTTTACTGCATTGCAGTGCAGTACTGCAATGCAGCCTATCTACATTTTTACAGCAATCACTTGCAGTATGTTCTCATTTACTGCAACGTAATGCAGTACTGCAACGAAGTTGAAATGATTTTAACTGGTGATGCGTTAAGATGCAGTAAGGTGCAGTACGCCAATTTTGCAGTGTTTCGCAAGTTTGCTTCAACGTAGGCCAACTGCAAATCTGACCTGCAGTGACTTGAGTTGACCTGAAGTAAAGCGATTTAAGAGTGCAGCGGAAGTGACGGAACATTGCAGTAAATTTACTGCACTGCAATGCAGTGCATTGGAAGTATGAACGGGTCTTTAACGCCACAATATCATTATTCAATGCTCTACGATTTGCAAGTACCTTTTCTTTACAATGTATATTTCTCGCAAAAAGTTTATGAAAAACGCTATTTATTTATATTTAGTTCAAAAGTACGATAAAAAACCCAAGATATCAATAATTCAAATTGTCCACAACACTTCAAATGAATTGATGTGAGTGCTATTTGTTTGTTTATCTGATTATTATTATTAATTTATTTAGTTCCCTCTTTTTCAATATCTTCATTAGCTTAATTTTGTTAGTTGTGACGGCTGGAATTTTGTAAATACTAAGAATTCCTGTTGGATCATAAATGGTCTGTTTTAACATTATATATGCTTTTTCAAATACGACGTAAATAAAAATTAAGATTGATCTTATTGGTTCCAAAATGTTAAAAAAATTAAAATTACTTTCACGTAATCGCCGTTAGGTGGCATTTTGTTAGTACAATTCCGAATTATTTTTATTTTATTAAAAGGAAGATAAGGTGTGCAATATTCATCAGAATAACAAAGAGAATTATATAATATTGGATGGCCGAGGTTGATAACAGAAGATATCGCCCGAGCCTAAATCAAATATTAGGCGAGTCAAAGACGAGCCTGATATTTTCTTGGCGAGGGCGATATTTTCTGTTATCAACCGAAAAGGTCATCCGATATTATTATTATTATGCAAGAAGAAGCTGACTTGAAAAATAGTTTTAAAATGGCTTCAAAACTAATAAAAAGAGTATTTGCTTGACGAGTTGCCCAATATTGTTGCGTATTGTGCAGTGTTGGGTGGTACACGCTACTCGAACGGAAGCTTCAGATGCATAATAATAGACCATACCGTGCAAAAGAATTGTATATTGAAATCTGACAACTTCATCTTACAATCAGAGTGAGCATTTGAAGCGATTTAAATATGTTAAAATGATTTAGTTTAACATTCATCTGTATCTTTGCACGACTTTTTTTGCAGTGTTTCACAGTTTGTTAATTGGAAAGATTGTTAGGGAGGGGTCATTATTTACGCCAGGGGGAATGGAGGATTTGAGGGGAACCCGACAAATTTTTGTTAGAGAGAGGGGGAACGTGAAATTTTTCATCAACGAGAGAGGGGAACATGAACTTTTAAATGGGGAAATCAGCATGATCAAGGGGTGTGTGAAATTTTTGAACGGAAGCGAGGGGGGAACGCGAAAATTTTTGCCGAAAAAAAGTTGAAATCCTCCATTCCCCCCTCCCCCGGCATAAATAATGACCGCTCCCTTAGTGTTTTGTTTTTGTTTTCAATGGTAATTATATTGAAAAGATATATCGGGTAATCTTTTGATAAGTGCTATACTTAAAGCGAAATCATTTCACTAAAAGAATCAATTTGATTCAGACTGGGTAACAGTTATCTTGCAACTATTTTGAGATTGACTCCAACAGTAATTAAACCTGAAACGTTACATGTCAACATTTTGTACATAGAGGGGCTTACACTATAGGTATGGCCATAAATAAATAAGAAGTTGGTTCTAATTACAACATCAAACTGATGGTGCTCTTTTATTTGTCTAAAGCTTCTGTTAGGCCAACAAAACGTTGTCTCAGCTTCTTTTGGCTAAAAAGCTATGTGATATGCTTTTTTTACAAAATAAGCTATGACCTATGCGATATTTTTTGTTTAATTTGCTCCGTGGTGTTTTTAAAGATATGCAATATGTTCCACTCCAACAGTATACTTCTATTTTCAAGGCATAAAACAAACTTCACCCAGTGAAAACCACACTATAGAGTCCATGTAGTTCCACTTTTTCATTTTTATTTGTATGGATCCATTGGTTCCCAAATTTTGAGACACACTTCGTGTTGAGAAAAAGTACCCAGTATAAAAATGTAAAAACAGAAATCCTGTAAAAATGGCCACCGCCGCATAGAGCTATGAGCTAAATCTAATTTTAAAAGCTATGCGCGAAGGAAGCTGAGACAAACAGTCGTCCTCTTAGAGCCAGAACTCCCTATGTCCATTTTGGCATTTTTCGACCATCCATGAGATCAACATGCATGAACCTGGAAGATTACTATTTATTCCAGATTTTCAAATACTGCCTAAACTTTTAAACTCGGCTATCTCAAAATACCATTATTGGACATAGCCAGTTCTGGCTCTAAGGGGACAAACTATTTTGGGGGGCCTTATACTTTTTGCCACTCGGGTGTCTCGTCAAAATTTTCCGGCGCCGATTGTTCAAAAAAGAAATATTGACTCAATGCATAGTCAGGAGACACAAGTTTAAAACATAATAATATTTGAGAGTATTGAGACCAAAGTATCACAACACTGAAGAAGGAAGATGCCTTATCTCACGTTGAATATTCGAAGACGAATAAGTTTTATGACGTAAAAGTGTTCGACGTAAGATCAAAATCCTTGGGATGCCAAGTTGAAGTAGTATGAAATGCGCGCTTACATAAGGACAGATATCGTAAAATAAGGCGTCATATGATGACCAGTCCCACCGGCCTTGTCTATTGTGTTCTGGGTACTGATCTCTATACAATGGATTGGAAACCTGGGCTCCGTACTTGCAACCACGGACGACCATATTGGTAATCCTAAAGAGCCCAAGCAGGTGGTTAAGAGCCGGTGTGAAAGTAATCATTGTCAGGCAGGTATCATAGTCCGGGCTCCATAGACGACAACGGAATAAAGCATGAAACTAATGTTGCGTGAAGAGTCAACTGAATCGATTGCCCTATTGTTCATCATTGTTCACGGACTGTGAGCCCGGAGGACTATATCTCCTGCCACACTGGTCATTTACACAAAGTGTGTTTCTATTGAAATGTGGATAAACGACACAA